>CAUYPK010082850.1:0-77397 GCA_963574355.1 Loris lydekkerianus
ATATTTTTATTTTTGAAATTTACCAGTGGCTGCTGCATTTTCCACCTCGGCTTATACTCGAGTCACTAAGTTTTCCCAGTTTTTAGGGTAAAATTAAGGGGGTCGGCTTATACTCGGGTCGGCTTATACTCGAGTACATGCTGTAATTTTGTAGCATAAACACATTTCCTTAATAGGTAAGTTTGAGAGATCTGTGAAGAACTTCCAGGGAAGAATAGCTAGAGTCACATTATTTATGTAAAATGTGGCTATCTTTCCTAAGAGGCAATGTGATGATATCTTTTTTTTGACACTTTCTACTTTATAGTCATTTTCACATTTTATTTCTCTAAAAAGACATTCTTAATGTACTCATGATACTCTGCCATTAATCCAATAGCTTGCAATTTCACTAAGAGCCTCCCACAGTCCACAGTGCAGAGACACTTAGCAAGGTTGCCAGAAACCGAGCCAAAAGATTACCTGATCCAGTTAACAATCCGTCAGCTTCAATCTCACTTACTCTATTGTAATAAAGGATCGATAAAGTCAGACACTAATAAAACTATTGAGATCGCTGATGGGTAATGGTGATTCTGCAAATGGATGACAGCTGATGTTCTTCCACTTTTACCCAATTTTTAAAAAATTATTTTTTACTCAGACATGCTGGCAGTTTCTTAAATATTAGGATAATGGTATGTATTAACTTTTACATGTCATTTCTGTCTTACTATACAGGATATCTAAATTCTACTTCAGTTTGCCAGTAGTTCTATATATGGAATTTGCTCTTTACTGATCACCTACTATGTGCCTGATACTAAGAACAAAAAGATGAATAGGACACAGCCTCTGCCTACAAGAAGTTTAACATTTATTAGGAAGACAGATACATAAACAGATAATTTCAATGTAATGTCATTCAGTGCACCAACATGGAAAGGGTAGAAGAGTACCCAGGATGTATGAAAAAAAGGTCTGAAATATTTTTATAAAACTAGAGCCCACATGTAATAGTGCTATGCAGTTCATTATTATCCATATGTGATAAGTAATATCCATATGTCTGTATGTATCATCATCAGAGCTTCCCTTGTTTAACCCCAAATTGGTAAGCTCTGCCTCTAAGTGATTTTTCTGAATGCTTTCTGTCATGTGGTATGTGCTCAGGAAACACTGATTAATGCAAATATCAGCCTATGGCCTAAATCAAAATGCTAATAATTTGTAAATTATAATGCATGCCTAAGTAACTTTTTAGATTTCCTATCTTTTTTTTTTTGCAGTTTTTGGCGGGGGCTGGGCTTGAACCTGCCACCTCCGGCATATGGGGCCGGCACCCTACTCCTTTAGATTTCCTATGTTTTGGTATTTTGGGGCCCTGGGAAACAGTCTCATAATTCAGGTAACTTGGAGTCACCTCTGTTTTTACTAGAATAGTATGAAATAATCTGTACGATTAAATTGCTCACATGGCCGCTGTATGATTCTTTTTGGGTCTGGTGGTAATCCCTACTGAAGCTGTGAGCATAGTATCAGAGTAAACTAGTGAGAGTCAATGGCAGGGAATAAGAGTCTGCAGAATCTTGTGTGGTACATGTAGCATTTGAAAGAGCATAGTCAATCCCACAATACTAAATTTAGAAAATCAGGAAAAAAACCTATTGTTTTGATAATACAAACAACAGAAAGTCTAGATTGGTAACATTTTTCTAGGTGGTAGGGATATATAAACAGTAGACCAAGTTCTATGTTTCAAGGGACAAAGGGTTAGGATTCATATTTTAATCAAAAAGGAGACACTGGTTTAAAAATCACTGCACTAAACTGTGGGGTCATGCAGGTCTGGGGCTCCGTGTTATTTTCCAGCTCAATGCCTAGTGTATATTAAATACACTAAATGTTCACCTGACAAAACAGAATAGAAATAAATCTGCATTCAAGTGCAAGGGTGTGTCACATGCTGGGACTATGACCTTGGGTCAATTGGCCATTCGATCACAATTTCCCATGCTAAATAGGAATGATAATACATTCACTGCATAGGATTGTTCCTCTCATTCACGTGTATCTTTCTTTCATTCAGCATAAATTTATTGCACTCCTACTATGTGCCAAGCACTGGGCAAGTCACCAGGAAACTAATGACTTAAAGAGATATACTATCTACCTGCAGACAGACAATAAAAAAAAAAAAATGGATGTGATGCAATTAGGACAGAGCCCGGAACATATCAAGTATAAACTTAAGACATGTTAATTACTATGACAACCTTCTGCCTCCTCCTCATCCAGCTTTTATCATATGATCCCATTTCGCTTTGGTTGACTATGCTTTAAATAACAGAATACTATCAGATAAAACTTTCAAATGATATACAGAATGCTACAGAATGTTAAGTCAAATAGTATTTTTTGTAAAACAAAGAGTATATTAATTAAATTATTAAGTTGTAAGTCAGGTCAAGGAATAGCAAGAGAAAACACCAAAGGAAAGTATTTCCATTTTTTCCTGATATTCCAGTTTGGTAAGTATTTTCTACAGCTCATCTGGGGGGGAGGCCTCAGGAAGGCCCACCACTTGGATGGCCGACCCCTGCCCTCCCATCTCCAGCAGACAAGTGCTCATCCTTCAGGACACATCTCAAGTATGCCCACTTCTGTGAGGCCCTTCCTAACATCCCAACATCCTGCACACACTGCCACCATAGCACTGGTCCTGCTGTCATGCTGTTTATTTTCTACTAGACTGCCTTAGATATTATTTCTGCACAGGGCTGGACATGTATTGAGTGATTAATAAAAAATAAAAAAGGTCACTGAAACAAGGCGTTACTGCAGGCTACCAGAAAAATCCTCTTTCTTTTTTATGCCTTAAAGGTCAAAGGGAACAGCAGCTTAATTGTCACACGAATCTTTAAAATCCATCACTTTTAGCTGTTACGATAGAAATCATAGTTTCAAGAACCTTTGTTCATTAATTTGCAAGAAATCCTTTCCCAGGTTTTCAGAATACATCCACACAGATGTCTCGGAAGTTGCAGTGCTCGGTGGTTATGTTATTCCAGTTCTCTCCCAGTGTCTATTTATATGAGTTCTCTAAAGCACTTTGAAAAAGACACAACGTGTATGGCAAGTTTCCTATTCAGTGGCTGGTCTGTATAAAACATCAATGTTCAGGGCATAAAATAATCCAACTAACAAAACTCAGTAAGTTGAAATCCCAAATTCAAATGCTATACATTATAGCAAGCAATAAATAGGCCACAGCTTCCAATGTTGGGAAATACAATCTCAAAGTAGGCAGAAATTGGCTGTGGGTCTCATAACCCCGGTGTGACACAATATTCTCATCCTAGGAGCCAAGTTGTAAGCTTTTCTAAGATCCATAAAGCACATGTCTACTCCCTACGAGGAGCTTCGGTTCTTTCTGAGAGTCTGCTGAAGTTCCGATCTGAAAGAATGCCATCTTCACAGAAACCCCGGTACTCTAGAATGATACCATCTGCCACAGGCTGAGCTTCCTTTTCAGCCAAATACATTATTTATAACCTTTCTAATTGTGAAAAGGTAAGGGTGGAATTTTTCTAAAGCCTAACTTAGCTATAGTTAGAACATTCTGAACCTTTGCTCTAAAATACTGCAGGTCTCTTAAATTTAACAACAACAACAACAACAACAAAAAAACCCCACAAAGAATTGATTGAGGCAATACATTTCTTCAAAATATTATTTTCTTTCAAATCCATGCTAGAGTATCACATATTCTGGAGGTATACATTTATAACAAATTTAGAACATGAAGGAAAACAGTTTTATTTTTCTACTTGGTCATCTTAAGAGTCAATGAAGAGGTTTTAGGAGAGGTGAGGCCTTCTCAAAAAAAGACTCATCAGCTAGGAAAAGACAGTGATCTGATTACCCTTAAAATTGCTTTGTTGTGCCTTTAACAACAACCAAAAAAACCCACCCCAAAACAATGTTAATCAGGTTATTCAATCATTTAAACCAAAACTGTTCATGCTTTTCTGCCAAATCAACCAACCACAGCAAAATCTGTTATCTCTGATTGCTCAGCTTCCAGTCAAAAAACAGTTAACCCCCACTATACCAAAAGTTTTCCAAAATATCCTCAGAGCTCTGTATGCTCGTAGAGAATAAAGAGAAAACCATGTCAGCTTTAAAGGGTAATTGGAGTGCTGTACCATATTTGCATATTACAATATACTCTAATAAACTAAACAGCCTGTACCGGAAGCCAGAAGCTCCTAGTATTTCATATGATCTTCACACTGGCTTTTGTACATAACTTTTTTTTTTTTTTTTTTAAACGAGACTGTGATATCATGATCAAACTTGCTGAGGACTTGCTGATGGTTTAACTGAGGTGGGAGGAGGTAGCAACAGCATCACAAAATGGTGGTTCACCCATGTTCAAAGCTTTCAGGCTCCCACCAGCAGAGAGGGCAAGGGCTACAACATCTTATTTACACAATTATCTAAATACGATTAAACAGCTGATGGACAAATATTAAACTGGAAAATGTATAGTCATTTCAGCTTAATGTAATCCTCTTTCTGTAAACACCCAAGATGATTTTTTTCAACCAGAACAGTCCTGACATCTCATAAGCCTAAGGGTGAATAGCAAGAGATTGTTTTTGATAGTTATAAATATTCAAAAGACATGCAGACCATCTGCTTTCATAATACAGGTAAAGCAAGACTGAAATGGTGACTGCTATATAAAAATGATTCTTTTAACAAAGTCTTCCTCTCCTCGAAAACTATAAAGACAGATGTCAAAAACTGTTTACACAGAGCAATCAGGAGCGTGCAAAATGTAATATTCCTTTTACACACAGTGCTTGCTAAAGAGATTTTTTTTTTCTTTTTCTTCCCATCTGTGTGTTGCAACACATTTCTACAAGTTAAAAACATTTTTTTCAAACAGAGATCTCATGAATACCCAAAAACATGCTATCTGGTTTCTGAATGCTAATTAATTTCAACTAAGGAATCTGAATATCTTTTTCTGTAGGAAGGAATGTATGTTTTGAATTGGAATACTCCAGAGAGAGAGAGAGCAAGAGACATAATCTCACACAGGTTTAATTCTGTAAGGCAAATTTTATGGTTCTACCTTATTTATAATAGATACCTGTTAAATGAAGGCACATCAGTGCTAATGTCTTTGGTGTAAAGTCTAAAATAATTGTTTAAATAAATGCTCACAAATGCAAAATGTATCTATCTGTATATATGTATATATATAATATCTTTAACATCTCAGTTTATGCAGAGTGATATAAAATAACCTATAATCAATTTTCAGGGACAAAACACTAATCTTGACAATAACCTTTTTATTTATTGTGTTAATGGCACACAGACATTAAGTACCTTTTTGTAATTTTTAATAAAATGAGCATTTACTGAACATTCTGTCAAACTACTGGCTTTTATTATTTTATATTTTTATTTTTTGAAAAATACAAATTTATATACTCTGGTTTTCCCTCCCATCTGTGTATGTCCTAATTACCTACGGCTTGAATTTTTATAGCAGAGTTTTTAAATGTGTTTGTTGAAAATTTAAAGGTCAAACTTTAACTTCAGACCAACTCCACATTCAAATACAATTTTAATAGAGATTCTCCATAAATGAGGTTTTCTTTTAATCCCAAAGGATACCAAACATTACAAACTCTAATAGGCATCCTATGAGATACTGACATGAAACAAATTTGCTGAAAATTAACAGGTAGTCCCCATCTGGTATTTGGAGGTGGGAAGGACAGGAAATGGGCTTCAATTTATGAGAGCGAATGGCAGGAATTCTAAGTGCAATGTTCTGTTTGTGCTTGTTAGCTTATGTTTCCCAAATCTTTCCCTCTGGATCCTCTATTGCTTTCTAAGCTATTCTCTTGGGAGATACAACTGGGGCATATTTGGAATCTCAATTTGTTGAGAAGAGACTAATCACTTCTAAATTTTACTTAAACTCCAATTGTCATAGTTATGGCTCTTGCCATCTTGATCAATCCTAGTGCCTGAAAATGGCATTTTCTTACAAAGTAACCCCAGAGCATTCCTGAAAATGGAAATGCAGTACAAAGCTACAAAGAAATACAAAAGGAAGCACCAGGAGAATACATCCAATTCTGTTTTCATCTCCCTACTAAACGTCCTATAGATGAAAACGGGATTATTTCAAAGCCCAGACATCTAATTATTTACATACTCAATGCTAGCATACAGTTTACAAGGCTCTTCCATAGAATTAATTTGATGTAATGCTTAGACAGTATGTTCTGACCAGCTTCTCTATTCTATCCTTTTGTATAAGCATCTGTCTAGATCTTTCTTACCACACTGCACCTGCTTAGTCAAACCAATTGAACCTGCTAGTGAAGAGTTTAAATCATATTTGTTAAAAAGTACATCATTACTAAGGGCATATCATATTTCAAATTACCTGTACACAGAGGCTATGAAATGAAGGGAACTGAGCTACATAATCTCCAGCGTCCCTTCTAACAGCTTTAAGATTCTATGAAATCTGTCTGTCTTTCTAAACAGAGTGATAAAGAAGATCCTATTATAATGCACATCGCTCATTCTCAGGCCCTCACTCTACAAACATCTCCAACTAGACTTTTATTTTTAGGAAGGTTAAACCCCTTTGGCGTCTTGCTTGTAATATGATTATTTAAAATATATTCATTATTAAGTTAAACATTATGCTAATCCAAATATAATTTTCATAAGTTTTCCATGAGATAAATCTAAATCCAGGAGATGTATTTTATAGCAAAATTTGTTACCTAAGATTCTAAATCTTAGGTACTCTGTACCAATGTACACATTTGGGGGAATGCCTGCGTACTCCTTCTCTGATGCTCTTCTGTGACTAAATCTCTCATCCTCTCCAGAGATTAAAATTTGTAATATTTGTACACAGAAGGAAAAAGATACCAGAACTGTGTTGAGTTCCAGAGATCTTAAATAGGGCATTTAGAAAAAAAAAAAACTTTAAACTCAAAGTGAAAATAAGAACTAAGGTTCTTTGAACAATTCATTTTTCCAAAAGCAAATTAGGCTGTCACTCTTC
This sequence comes from Loris lydekkerianus, assembly GCA_963574355.1. Lineage (NCBI taxonomy): Eukaryota > Metazoa > Chordata > Mammalia > Primates > Lorisidae > Loris > Loris lydekkerianus. Next base: position 7,097 of record CAUYPK010082850.1, read on the forward strand.
ACAGGAGACTTTATATTCCCTCTTTATATGAACACTATCAGATTTTAAGCCATACTACCTAAAGATTAGGGGGGAAACACAGTCCTGTCTCTTAGTATTTTATGAATACTCACAGAACTCCCTCTGGGAATCTCATGAACCATACAGAAACTCTCCCCATACATTCCCAAACAGTGGCTTCTATCCTCAAGGTCTGCACAAACTGTGGAAGACCCTCAGATCTGACCCAAGACTTCATGGGAGACTAAGGCTATGATTTCTGCCTTTTATTCATCATCGACAGCTTTTACCTAAGACTTCCCCATCTACTAGGTAACTATAAACCAATGTCATCTGTGGATCAGTTCATGAAGAAAAATCAAATTAATCTGGCTTCATTTTCTATCAATGTTATAAAAATTCACTCTTTCTATTATGAAAATCCTTTATAGTTTAGGAACATGCCATCCGCTAATAATCATCTCTTTAGAAGTTATAATGAAATGCTAAAAAATAAATATGGATGGGTTGTATAGCATGAAATGAAGAGCTCTGTCCATCCCTAGATGTGTGCGCTGTAGGCTCAGCTGGTGCCCCTGCAGGCAGGTGGACAGACCAGGTCCCTAAGGCCCATTCTAGAATGGCTGAACAGTTATCTACACTCGCAGCACTCTCTAAATTCAGGCAATTCAGGGCCGTCATATAACTGAGTTTATTTATTTATTTATTTTATATTTTATTTTTGTTTTATTAAATCATAGCTGTGTACATTAATGTGAAACACTATAGGTCAATAGTCTTAAATGGTGTCATCTTCAATGCCGAATGTGGACTTTAAAACCTCAACTGAGGAATGCATACCATAAGCAAACATGGGGTGGTTCTGACTGTGAACACTTCCACATTGGCAGCATCAATAGCTCTGTCCATTAAGTCATTTGACCTTGTTATTGAAATTTCCCTCTTTATTTAACTCTTAAATGCATGAAGAAATGGACAAGTGAAAGCAACAGTGAAAAAGTATGGTTCTCAAATGTAACACAATTGAGACAAAAATGAACAGCATTAGCCAAGTGAAATACATTTGTAATTATGGAAGGAAAATATAAAATGTGCATAGAAGTGCTAGAAATATGTTATTAAAGCTTTTGCTTAACTATGATGTTTAATTAGATCTTTTTAGTATTTTTTTAGATCCCTAAGTCCCTTATACCTTCAAGATGACTGTTCTGCTTACAAACCTAAGTTTTGTGCATATTGAAGAACATTATAAAACATAAAACTGTGTAAGATGGCTTAGAATATCACTAGGTTTTCTTAAAGAAAAATTCGGAAGTAATTCTTTGTTAGGTAAGCTAAAAATGCAGACTAAGAAAATATTTTGTAAAGTGGTGGTTAATGGAAAAGACATGGAGAAAGGCTCACATCTTGATGAGAGTCCTGTAAGACATCTTTATTCTGTTTGACATTATCTAGTCTAACGTATTGTAGTTGGTAAGCTTGCAAAAGAATTTATTTAAGAAAGCACAAATCTTGAGTCTTCCTCTATTTCCACTTTAAAATACGTTGTAGCTTTATAATAAACGTAGTGCTACAATATTCCTTAATATGGTCCTTTAATCTTTTTGCAAATAAGTTTTGGGTTGTTTCTACTAGAAATGAAGTTTAAATCAAAATCTTTCAATTACACAAACTTTCTTAGACCAAGTGGCATGAACAAGTGAAATCTCAAACTCTCAATGCCCATATTTTAGAAAAAGTTAAGGCATATTTTAGAACTAAGAACTATTTTACATGTTTTATAAGTATTAACGCATTTAATTTTCATGACAATACTGAGAAATTGGTACTCCCTACTTTAGGAATGAGAAAATTGAGGCACTGAGTCAGCTACCCAAGTTCATACAGCTGGTTATGACACAGCTCACATTCCTGACTCCTGTGAGGTTAGGAAGTCATTAATTAAAGTGATGGTAAAGACCAATGACACACAAAAACAGATACTAAAAGCAATGGAATGAAATTGTTGAAGAAATACATAACCCCAAGAAACAATGTTGCTAAGAAGAAAAAAAAGAAAACCAAAAAAATAATGAAATCAAGCTCTGTCATATGTTAACATAACCCAGAAGTTTCAATACAAGGGAAATTCCCATTGTGACAGTTCACAAAGTTAATACTTGTTTTGTTTAGTTCCACGTTTCTGAACTGCCTTGGAACAAATGCCAGATGGACAGTAAAATGGGACAAGCTTGGGATAGTCAGTGGTACCTAATAATGTGTATGCCTTCTTGTTATCCAGATAAGAATGTGATCTTAAATGGCACTAACAATTAAAGCTTTCATCTTTTCCTAACTTCCAACTTATCATTTTGTTTGCATCTTTAACCCATCTGATTAAATTAAATTAGGTTAGCATTTCTATGGGAAATAGTATAATTCTAAATAATCCATTTTTTTAAAGAAAATGATGACTAAAGAGAATAAAGTTTTAGAGCAAGAATGAGGGAAAGAAAAAAGACTCCTAAAGGAAATCAGCCACCTTCTCTACAGTGAAAAATTCTGCAACCTTATGAATTGTCCGTGATGAAACTGTGGCACCCCGGAATAATACTGCACATTAGAACACAATACAATCTTATATTTCTGTAGCGCCCTTCGTGCAAGCATCCCAGGGTGCTTTACAATCATTATGAGTTAAAATTAAAACTGAAGCACATACAATTCCTAGTAGAATCATTTTAAAAATGCTAAACAGAACAAATAACTTTTAAGCCTAGATTTAAAAGTCCCAGCAGCCAAAGCGTTCCTTACTTCAATTGGCAATGAGCTGCAGAACTCAGGCTACGGCTCTTTCCTGTTATGTTAAAGGCTCTCTTATGTTTTTTTATACTCAGAGCATGTTACAATCAAGCAGTTTCCAATGAAAGAGGGAAACACTGGGTCCATGTATCCATTTGTTTTGATTATCTGAATTTGGAGGGGTTTTGTTTATGAGTTTGTCTTGGGCCCAAATCTGACATGAATTATAGCAGATCTGGAAAGCAAATCCAACTAGAACCAACTTGAAATTTAAGTAGTTAACTGTGAAGAAAGGACACTCAAAAAGCCCTCTAAAACTAGTTCTGCTTCAGCAAGAAAATCAGTTTGATTAGTGTAATTTGGTTAAGTTTAAAAAAAAAAATTAGAAAAATAGGCTTTCTTTCAAGCCATGTCCACGCCTATGCTTTGGGAGTATTTATCATTCTGGGCTTCAGAAGAAAAAAGGGGGCCAATACCCTCATGATATGGTAATTTTCCTTGCATTAGCGATTTTGAGGTCAAAGGAAACCTGTTCAGTTCTAAAACAAGGTACAGGTAAAATCTATTAAGTGAAAATAAAGTACTTACATATTGTTAAGCACTCTCTAAATTGGCATGGCTTAAAGTCGCTCATGTATTACTATTGTGAAAAGATAGTGGCTATAAAATATTTGAGATCAATCCATTTTAAAATGCTTTATTAAATTTGGCTTTTTTGAATAATATATCTGAAAGGTTATAAGGAGCTAACATCAAACTACAATAAAATCCTTATGTATCTAAGTCACCTAAAAATGAGCCTGATTTATTAACTTTAAAAAATGAACACTTGCAATTTGGAGGACACTTCTATTCTTGATGATATATAACATTAACACAAAGCAGGCATTTCACTAAGTTAAAAGAGGAACTAGAACGTCAAGACTGCTTCAAAAAAGGAGGCAAAATAAAGTTATTTGGTAGAAGTTTTGCAATTCACACAACTACCCATGTAAGACTGGTTTGCGTTTCCTTTATGGATCCCGCCACTACAGTAATACAATCACTGAAAGCAGTAATAATATTCAATTAGTATCAAGTACTTCAGTGCCCGACAGAGCCGATATTCATAACCTAGGGTGCCTGTAGTCAGGAGGGAAAGGACTGGGGAAAGTTCAGGAAGTCTAAAAAGGAAAGAAAATTCTCTGTAGAGCTTTTCCTCAAAATGCATGCTATTTAACCACACAATTTATAATTTTATACTGGGAAGAGGCAAGTACAAAAGCCTTCATGCATATCTCAAACTGGCGCTGCCAATTATACCTTCATCTATGAGGATCAGGACAGTCTGATAAATAAGGTCTGTATTTGCAAACAGACCCAAGAAATTACTGCCCACTGTTACCAATGAACATGCCTATCATTACCTTGGGGTTCCAAACAAAGGGCTATTAACTCAATTCTACCTGCTGGTCTTGAGGATGTTGAGAGGACAGGAAAGAGGACTGACTGCAAAGAAGTGAGCGTGCTGCATAGTAAACTCTTCTGGAACCTCCGAAAGCTCATGTTATTCCAGAATTCACTCCCCAGGGTCTAGATCACCACATAGGGTAGTGAAATGACAGTACAGTCATTTTAAAACAAGTCAGTATACAAACAACACATCCAAAGCACAGAACCAAACACATTAAAGAAAATTTTCAGTAGTGAGAATAATTTAAAACCTACAAGTAGTTATCAGTACTTCAGAGAAATCAAAGTATGTTAGGAAACCTGATAATAGAGAATAGAGTTTAATTTTTCTGTTGTTTAACCTCCTTAGTCTGTATGTGTGACCAAGAAGCCTTGTTTAAACTTACAGGCTCTGGGTATAAAATCTAACCCCTCACTCTTCTTAAGCAGTTATGTAGCATTTAAACATTGTATGCCTTGGGGTCCTCATTTGAAAATAGAAATACAAAATTATCAACTACTTAGGGAGATAGAAGCACTTTTAATATATCAAAAACACTAAATGAAAGTTAAACATTATTTCAACCATGAGGGTGTGTTCTCCTTAGGATGCCTGGTGCACAGCAGACTCTAATACATTTCTATTTTTATTTTCTCTATACATGTACATGTGTTTATTTGGTTTCCACTTTTTGCCTGCGCAAAATTAAAGAGGCTTAAAATTTAATAACAATAACAATGTTTAAGATAAGGACTAGAAACAAAAACCTCGTAAAGAACGAAGATAAATACATTCGGAAAAGAAATCAGATGACTGCTGCAATGAAATATTGAGCAATACTAATATAATAATGCAAAAAAAGTAATAGTCACATTGTCAGATAAAAGTGTATCTAACATAGAATACTTTTGACTCTGAGGGTCAGTATGGAGTCATCAGTTTCCAATACACATTTTTAAATGAATAAATATATGAATAGGTCAAGCAAACTCATAGGTTAGACTTGCATGTGAAGTACAGTATGAATACTAATGCTGAATATTCTGGGAGAGTGTGAATCTTAACGTTCATTAAAATTTTTAGGAAACGTCATTTCAGTCCAAAATTATGCAAGTATAGGTTTTTAAAAAATTTATCTGTAACATAATAGATTTTGCTGTACCAGTGTTACTTATAACACAGGCTGAAATCAACATAACATATATTAAATGCCTATGGAAACGATTGTCAAGTTACAGAGAATCATTATGGTTAAAGGACAAGCTTCAGGAAGGCAAGGAAGTTTCTTTTTAAAATTTGTTTTGCAGTAATTAATAAAGAAAGCTAACATATAGATCTTCAGATGCCATGAGGAAAAGGAAAATTGAAAGATCTCTAAATTACTTTTAAACGAAATGTTAACAATTTATGTTTTTTATATATAAATATATATGTGTATTTATAATATATATATATATATATTTTGCTACTTGAAAGTACAAATGACAATTCTCACAAATTGTGGCTTGGAGATACCTTTTCCATGTGAGAAATAAAATAGAAGACAATCTAGTGCCTTTAAATTGTCAAAGTTGTGTCTCTGTGTGTGTGTGTGTGTGTGTGTGTGTGTCTGCGCGCATGCACTTAAGGTGTGGTGAAGGGCCGTAGGTAAGAATGCACATACCACATTGAAATCTCTCAGGAATATCTGACCTAAACATTTTTAGAAGGAAGACATTAGACTGGCAGAATTAACAGCTGACCTTTTACTTATGGCAGTATTAACAAAGTGAATATATCCCTGTATCAGTATATTTATCCAGTATTTAAATTTAATTATTAGAACTCCAGGGAAAACTAGTTATTATGATTTAACGTTTATCCGATTTACTTTCACACTCTGAAAATTTTCATGACTATAGACTTCCTTGTCCCCAAGTCAGACTTCATTCTCTCCTCCCTAGCTGCAGTTCAGAATGCACCATCCAACTTTCCTAACCACACCCACTGAAGAAAGCAAAAGTTAACAAGACGCCCAGCCCCAGATCTATGATAAGCTAAGCATTTCTCAGGTCGTGGAACATTTTACAAAAATGAATGCATGTTACAAAGAACTGAATAAATGAACATCAATCAATTTGGGCAAATTGATGATAAAAAAAAAAAAAGAGGTAACAGAAATAAAGGTATGAGTTGAAAATCAAAGCATATACCCACTTACGGGATTTCTGCAATTGCTGGAACTTACAAATATTATCAAAGAAAACATTTTTCACCAAAACTTAGGCATCCATTTAAAAACCAACACTTACTTTAAGATGTATCATGAGCAAGGACATAGGCTAAGCAAGTCAGAACACTGGGTCAGTCATTTACCAGCACCTATCTTGACTTTTATCTATAGGGAACCTGGCTCCTTTATTTGTCAAAGAAGGAACCTGGGAAGGAAAATCCCTTCTAAGGATCCAAACCCAAATAAACAATAGTTTAGCAAGTGTCAAACAATCCTCCTAACAGCATTGGAGGCAGAGCTTGTCAAAACTCTAGGAAAATTCCTTGTGGTTTCTCAATCCTACTCCACTAGCCTCTACTCTGTAAAGTAGAAAACTTGCCCACAGGGGAAACTTTCTGCTAAGCAAAATATTTAGAGACCCTGTAACTACACTGGCTATATCAGGTATATATTACCATATTAATAGAAAATCAAACCTTTAACGTACAGTAAAATACTGCAATTCATGTTGAATTCTATGCTAAAATTTCTCACAGGAATGAATCAGAACTCCATAGGGGAAGTAAATCCTTTACGATTTAGCATTTCTTGGTGTTAGGTCCCGTTTTATAGAGAACTGAGGCAGTATTCATTTCCTAGCTTTTTTACCATAACATCTTCATCACCAAATCTCAACCACAAGACAAAGGAAAAAGAAGGGTGGTGCCTGTGGCTCAGTGGGTAGGGCGCTGGCCCCATATACCGAGGGTGGCGGGTTCAAGCCTTGACCCTGGCCAAACTGCAACAAAAAGATAGCCATGTGTTGCGGTGGGCACCTGTAGTCCCAGCTACTCGGGAGGCTGAGGCAAGAGAATCACCTAAGCCCAGGAGTTGGAGGTTGCTGTGAGCTGTGTGATGCCACACACTCTACCGAGGGGGATAAAATGAGACTCTGTCTCTACAAAAAAAAAAAAAAAAGAAAGAAAGAAAAGAAAAAGAAAGAAAAGAATAGTTTTGTCAAACTTAGTATACATTTTGGGCATAGGTTTTAGGAAACCTACATCTCTCATCTTTAGTAACTCTGGACATAAAAAATAGGCAGCATACTATTAAATATTAAATTAATTTCAAATATTTGCTGCCATTGCTAAACTATGCATAATTTTTTTCAAAAGATTTTTTAAAGGAAAGGAAGACTGTAATTATAACTGATGTTGAAATTACAGCCTACTTCCATCACTTAATGATTACTGTGGGGTCTCCATCTACATGAGACCATGTGTTTTTCTGAAGACCTCGGCAGAAATTCACCAACGTATGACTCCAAAACCAAGTCCCGAATTTCATTTTGTCATTCTATTTAATGTTATAATTGTCTGTATGCAATTCATTTCCATGATAACATTAAGTAAATTCACAATTATATTTATAAGCTACAGTGAGGTGGAGTTTATTGGCTGAATGTTGATGTCATTTGCCAATTAGTTCTCACTGACTATATCAATAAATATTTGTACCATCATATTCTTCTCCAGCTCAAAGAGAATGCTGTAAGTCTTTGAATTTACAAATCAATGGGATATTCAGTAACATGAAGGCACATAAAAGATTCCTGTGTTATGTTTTAATTGAACAACAAAAAATGTGTATTATGTGTTATTTCAAATTTTCAGATACTAGTAACCAAGTAATCCGTTACCTGGAGTTGTCTACAAAACACAAAGTCACCTGCTTTACTGCATCTTCCTATTGATTTAACTGTGTTTAATTAATTTACTTTTATTCAATAGTTACAAATTCATAACCTCTCTATTCCAAGTGCCAGAGACAAAAGACAAGATTAGCTGAAGGAATGACTGAAATGACAAAAAGAGTTTGCTCTGAATTGTAAGAAATGGACGCTTAACAATACAGAGAATATTTAAACTGTGGCTGTAGGTTACCTTAGAAGAATACAGAAAGCCATTAATTATAAACTTAATTCTTCCTAAAACTGCTAAAGCAAACATCAGAGTAACATTGTTGGACTGCAATATAGCAAACCTGAAATGTGTGGGGTTTCTACAACACAGCAGCACAAAACCATGCGAGTTTCCTTTCAAAGGTACCTAGTAATCTTCATGAGCCTCACATTACAAATACATTTTGATGGGGGTGGGGGGGGTCATAGTGTATGGCACAACTCTTGGGAATGGGACATGATTATATGAAGGACTTTACCTAACAAATGCAATCAGTGCAACCTAATTCTCTGTATCCTCAATGAATTCCAAACAATTAAAAAAAACAAGAAAAGAAATACATTTTGAGAATATCTACTACTCAGAATATGGTAGAACTAACACTCTGAGAATCTCTTGATTGCAGAAATATTTACAGCAAACTTATATAATTCATGTTCAAATGACTGACAGACTAATACTCAAGAATTACATTTAAAACTTAAAAGAAAACTTTAAAACTTTAATAAAAATATAATTAGACCAGGACTTCAATTATACTACTTCATGAAATGGCTTTAAGATGGGTTTGGGCACTGAGGGGATGGACACGATTACAACACATTTACGTGGTGACCACATAAGTGGCCCATTAAGAGCATGTTCCACACATTGTTTTCTTTGTTTTTTATTTGAAATCAGCTGAGGTTTATCAAAAATGGTGTCTGGTTTTAAATTTAAAAATAGGTAGGTAGTGTCTACCTAAGCCCTCTACCAAAATTCATTCTAAAAAACGTAGCATAATAATAATAAACCTAAGTCTCATTCCAAATATCCCCGATGAAATGATAGGCATCTCAGAGGAAGAAAGTAAGATTCCACTTTAAAAACAGAAAAGAGAACCAATGTTAAAAAACTGGTTACAAATAATTACTATTCAATCTTTAGTGACAGGTAAGAGATTATTTTTATAATTATTTTTACTAAATACTTTTCAATTTGGGGGGTAATGAAGAAAGAATCCAAGAACTGTACTCTTTTTTATCAGATAGCACGTTGAAGTTATTATGCATGTGAACACTGACACTGCCATTCCCAGTCGCTGAAGCTTCACGAAGTAGAACCACCTTGACTCTTCCTTAAATAAGGACATTCAGGAGCATGCAGCTACCCATGCTCAGAACACTGAAATGAGGAGTCTAAAACTAGCAAGCGAGTCTTCTGCTTAACTGTTTTTCCTGTAAATAGTCCTTTGGCTCTTTCCCCCAAGGGAGAAAAAGTGTATAAGCTCTGCTCAGAATGAATCAGGCATATTTTAAAAGGTCACCCGTGGTCAAGTCATTTTGCATTTTTGGCAGATTCTTGCTCAGATACCAGTTGTGTTAAACTAGGAAGCCCCATTAAACCTGGTATCAGGGCTGCCCAGGCAGTCATGTTATTTCTTACATGCTATGCTAAGTACCTGTGAAAGGGGGCACTCCTTGGCCAAGGAACTCTGATTCATATCTTTCAGTAAGTCCTTCAGAGCATTCCTCACTGTGGTGTGCGACCATTGTTCTGGAGGCAAGTCTTCTAGTTTGGGGCAACTATTGGAGACATAGATTAGAAAGGGGATTATTACAAGATTGCATCCCGCTGCAGAACATTCCTTTAAGACAGACAGATTTCATTTTGCGCATCAAACAGATGCATCTGGAGATTGCTCTCGGTCTCCTGATTGTTCCGATTAGTTAATTACTTTATACAACACATCTGCTGTATCGATGCATGAATTATACATCAGCTGCCTGTGGTGGCTATTTTTTCATGTTACTTCTACCTTCCTGCTCTGATGCGCTTGGGAAGACAATTTAAGGTGTACTGCTTTCTCAGGAGCCATCGTGAAAAACATTAATGTATTAATGATTTCCTTTCACTACTCTTTTCATACGAATTAAAATGGCAAAAAAAAATTATATAAATAAATAGGATCGTGGAAAGAGTGAATAAAACATTCTTTCAGAAAATGTACACAGATGGCAATGTTCATGATATGCAAAAATATTTTTTTCTTAAGTAAACTTTATGTAAAATGCCTTCTTGTAATGCATCATTTAATTCACTAAATGTAAAAAGTCTTGCCTTTTGATAACCTGCATAAACCCACAAATCTGGGGGGTGGAGTTGCTTTTAAATTATATATTTAAGTTAGGGGCAAAAAGCAGAAGAGATGGATAATGTAACAAAATTGATTTGAATTAATCTTTCTAAAACATAGGGTAATTAAAAATCAAAGGCTGACCAAAGCCGCTGTATTTCAAAAGACTACGTAAGAAGAACATTTTGCATAGAACTGCTGTTTTAACTCACCTGTGTAACTGAATTTTCAATGTGACCACATGATACACATCTTGAAGCATATCTGCTACTGTGGCATCAGGGGCATCTGTCACATAAGACAGTGGAACTGGATTCCACTTTCCAACCTGGATTAGCCCTATTCCAGATAAAGAGAATAAGTCACTAAATATTTCACCCTCAGATAATATATCTAGTAGAAGGTTTTTTTTTTTCCTATTGCCCCCACCACAAGCAATATTGTTATTTGTTTGAATGATTCCCTTCCCTCTAAAAGGCAGGTCAATGAAAATATTCACAGCTTAGCCTTCCAAATTGTGAAATTATGTAAATGACTGTAGGGTTGTTTATTATTTTGGAAATAAAACCCCATCAATAAAACCTATGCAAAAGGCCACATTTTCCTAACTTATAGGAAGTTCTAATAAGACATAGCTGAACCAGTTCTAAATAGCTTTACGATTTAGATAAGATTCTCTATTGCAGTGGGAATCAGCATTGAAAAATACTTTACAGCCCATAAAACCATCAGAAACAGAATAAAAGAAACAGAACTAGATATTCAGTCATAAATGCAAATTGACTCTCAACAGTCCATCTGCTCAAATACGCTCCTCACTTCCTTGTGGGTCCTCAGTGGAGCAGATTATTAAGGTCAATAAGCATACTAATGATTCAGCTGAAGTAATTTAAAAAAAAAAAATCTACCTCGACATTCCACATGAGCAAAATGTGTGTTAACTAAACCAAACTGAATTAAGCCAATTTTTTAAAGCCACAGTCTATAAGGAACTAATGTAATATATGGGCTACAGTTCTTTGAATAAAAAATATTCGGTGCTTTCTCTACAAGGTAAACAAAGAATGCCAAGCAATTTTTCCAACCCCACACATATGCATTATTTACCTTTGGCCTGGGCAGCAGAGCTGTGTGAATAACCTAGAGACAGCAATGCCATTTCTATCAGCTGGTTGAAAAGCATATCCTTTCTCACCAACACAAATTCCGCATGTTCCTCCTTACAATCATACTCAATGGCGTTTTCATAATGTTCTACCACACAGAAAACTGGTAGCATGGTTCCTATCCAAAAGATAGAGAAAAAGAGGTGGAAAATCAACAATCTTTAGAAATATAATCTAGGGGGAGGGAAAATTAAGCCATGAAAATAAATTTTCACAAGAGTAAGAGAAGGGAAGACTGCTTCCAAGGCAGACTGGGTACAGAACTACAGGCACAGGCACACAAATACGTACTTTATTTTATAAAGCTGTAAGAGAAATACGCAAACAGAATGTGAACTTGGACCTAAGGTAACTTGGGCTTTGCTCTAATATTAACAGTGCATTTTCCAAAAGCAATGAATGCAGAATTACCTCTCTGATCAAATAAGGCTACTGAGAAATAAAAGTGAGTCTCCTCTGATTTGCTGTGAGTGGTCTACAACATGCAAACATAATTCACTATAGTTATCTTCAGATGAACCCACCTTCCTGCTGCCTGTACAATTTTGTTAGTAATAAACTTTTCTTATTTGTATCTAAACTATCTTTGACCAGAAAATTATTGTTTTCTTACTTTTATTATTTTGATATTTACTCTAACTGGCTCCATAAAAGAAAGAAAATAAAACTTAACCAAACTGATGCACATATTAGATAATTTCAATATGTGCAAAGTGTAGATAAATAACATTTGGTTTTATGGTAACTCATATAATCTACCTGGCGAAAGAGATAGCCCAGAAACGGTAAACCTTTGAACTCAACAATTTTTGTTATAGTAAATGGGTTAAAATGAGAGAGAAAAAAAGGAAACTGGTCTTATCAGGACATATTAGGATAAAGGAACCTGTATAGATTTGATGTGTTCTCTTTTTATTTACTTTAATCCAATGTAATAACTCAGTAGCTAGATGATTAATAAGCACAGGGCATACCACAATTAGAAAAAGGCTGCTTCTAGAAACGGAAATCACGGAATGCTGTGGTACTCAAGGTGTTTACGCAGCGAGTTGCACTGTCAGATTTCCAATGGTAACAGAAAAGGGTTAAAAGCAGATGCATCTGAATTGTACTGTGGCAAACTGCCAGGAGGGCATCATCTTCAGCATAAATGATGACAAGGGTTACTTTAACAGGGCACCCAGGATCCCCAATTAGTCCTACAACATTAATGCCTCTATAAGGTCTGTCCTCTGGACTCACAGAATCCTACCAACTTCTGATGATGTCTAGTGCATACCAAACGTAGCTAAAAATCAGGGTCTCTTACTGACACCAGAGAGGCCCTTTAAAAATTCTCTATTTGCTTGTTTCTAGTGAACAAGAGCCAGCAATAAAGCAGCTACATTTTTCTACATGTGTGTCTTCACCAAAGCTTCAGTGAACTGTTCACGAGAGATTCAGGCTCTGACAAACAAACCCCTTTAGGTTTACTTAGAAAAGCTCACAAACTCATTCGGAGGTACCAACAGGCTAGGAATGAAAAACAATCCGCAGAGCTTGCCAATATTTTTGTCATTCATTCAGCTGTTTTATACCAGCGAGAGAACCCGTCAGGGATCAGAAGACGACTTGGGGAGACCATAGCAAAAATAGCAATATGCAAACCAGTGATTTCTTCCTTGGCTTGAAGGTATTTTGGCAAAATTTCCTAAACAAATAAAAACATTCAACCCCCTTTTCTTAGATGCTTTCTCATCTCAGCAACAATTTTTATCTAGCACCTGTCAAATAGAAACCATGCACATAAAAAATAAGATGAAAAAAAAAAACAAAACACCAAAACGCTTTAGTAATTTTCTTGTTTGGAGTAAGCAGAGGCCCCTTTACAATTAAAGTGCATTTTAAAAATATTTCACTATGAAAATAATACATCAAAAAGGGGGAGCATTGGAACAGGAAGTGAAATTACTGTACTTGGGTTCCTTTTCCCCATCTTGATGTCTTCAAAGAGTTGGGTTAGTACAACAAAAACATATACGATGATTTTTTTTTCTCTTAAAGGATGAAACAGATGTGCTCAACTATATGTTGCTCCTCAAACCTATGAAATAATGGTAGTGCTTTTAAAACTATTGAAATATATTGCATTTATTTTGGACTTTATTGATCAAATTTAGAGTACTCTGAAGAAAATAAAGGCAGCTACAGATAAAGTAACAACAGTATCATCAAATTATGAATCTAGCTGCTAAATCTTAGCAAACTGTTGCGGCTGCTCTCCTGTTACTCAGAGTAATGCTGAACAGAAGCCTTTCTCTGAACTGATGATTCCTGCTAGTGTTTGGCAAGACTTCCAACTACAGCAACTTCATAACCTTTCAGCATTTAAAGGGGAGAGCACTGGTCACTGTTGAATGCTAAAAATATCACATGATTTAAACCTGAAGGCAGTCTTAGAAGCTTTTGCTTAAGGTTTATGAGCCTGTGTAAACAGCACGTCTGCCATAAGGAGCAGTGAAGTCTGTAGAATCCTTGTCTAAAACTGTCCTGGCATTAAAGTTTGCTGTGCAAATATCACATAATACCAGAGACAGCTGAAATCTCCTATTTAGGAATTTATGGAACTTATATGTTTGCAGGCGTCAGAAAGTCTTTTTTATAGAGCCCCAGTGCTTCACAGTACAATATTAATGCACTCTGTTTGAAAAGCCATAATAAATTATATTTTTAATGCTCTTATCCTGGCTTTCTTAAGATGCATACATTCTTGGCAAACAATCAATAAATAGGGTAATCATGAGTAGAGGCCAAAGAATTTGCTGAAGTGCTGTTTTTCCATTTTTAATAGATAAAGATCTAACAATACGGACTGCTGTGTCTGTTCATTTCAGGATCAATATATTCTTTGTTTTCGGCAAACCAAGGAAAAAATAAATGATTGTATGATAAATGTTATGCATCAAACACAATGAAATTCCTCTGCCTTCTAACTTTATCTACTTAATATTCTTGGTTGCTAAAATATGGCATTTTTACCCATTGCTTAGCAAATGTAAGGAAAATCTGATTCCTATACATGTTATTCAGAGACAAAATAAAGCCTATTAAGAGGCACATGCATTATACTCAAGATAGGCACTGCTTTACACAGTGTAGACCACTAAGTTGTTAAACTTTACCATTTTAATACTGGCAGAAAAAAGTCACACAGTTTAACACATTTTCCCCTTATAAATTTGTCTAAACTGCCCTTCCTTTACCAAAAATACCTAATTATAGCAAAAATTAAAAACTAGACTCATCAGATTTTTCACTGTTAGCTAATAAATTTACCCTTGTGAAAATGAACCACAAAAAAAAAAAAAGAGATCAAAAAACGTCTATATCATCTTATATAAGATTTCCATACTCTCTATAACTGCCTTACAGCTAATAATATCACAACAAAGCTAGGGCATTTCTCAAACAATCTGTCTTATTTCTAGTCAGGGTGAGTTTTAAGCAATAGCTACCTACATATCCTCAACTATAATAACACCTTAAGAACGGAGTCTTCCATTAACTAAGACTATTATATTTAATTCAGTGCTTATTTTCCAAAAATATCCACTGAGTCCAGTCTGTAGTAAAGATGCTCCACCCAAAACGTGATTAATACTGACAACCTAGAACATAACTAATTTAAGCCCAAAAAGAGAAACAAGGAAAATACAAAAGCATGTTCTGTCACTCCACCCTCACACAATGTGACCCTGGGTAGACACCAGGACTTGCAGCTTTCCAGGATTTGGCTCAATAGTATTTACCTTTCCTAAGGTTGGTTTTCATCAGATGGCCCGAGTGTTTTAAAGGCACTCCCTGCATTTTTGCACCTGTACTCCCAAGCCTTCCTCTTCCTAGCGGGCTCCCATTCTGCTCCAGGCGGGCAATCTTGGCTGGTGGACCCTTTGGATCGCTCACATTGTTAGACATTTCTGAATGTTCTTTCCCCTGAGTTGCCTCATTCAAATGATCCATACTCAGTCACTGTCTAAAGATCACCTGCCGGAATTTAAAAAGAAGACATGTTATAACTGGGTAGGGATCTATGTATGTTTCCCTTGTATATGTTTTAATTCTAAGAAATCTCTCTTCACAAATAAAATATATTCACAAAATTGCATACCTGAATATAATACAGATGTCACTAGATAACAGTACTATATTTTTATTCAAATTAGCAGAATTTATGGAAACTATACCAATACGCAAAAATAAAAAGGTAATTTTTAATCTATAAACAAAATTAACTGGGGGAAAAGGGCTTACTTTTAGAACATGAATATCACAAGTATAGATAAAAAGAAAATAAATTGTATTTATGTATCCCCATTTTAAAAAATTAGAAACTCATTACAGAATACAACAGTATCACTTTAATAAATAATGAAAAGATTATCATAGCCCCAAATATTAGTTAAACTTAATGGATATGTTTAAATTTTTACATTATTTTAATCTCTATGAGAAAAAAATACATAAAATATCTCAAAAGAAGGTAGCCAACATCTACCTGCTTTTTAAATTCCCCATTGGTTTTCTATAAGTTAATGTACAGAAAAAGTTTTCTATTATCAAAACTCTAAGTTTTCTAGGATTACATGACCTGTTAAAGATCTAGTCAAGTCTTGGCCCAAACGTGATTGGATCATTTCACCCCCTAAGCAAACAGGAAGAAGTGGAGAGTTTCTTCAAATATCCCAGGTGCAGAAACATTACAACTCATGTGTTTTAGAATATTTAGGTGTCCATTAGTCATAGAATGGTGCTGACAATTTAAATAGTAAAAAACTCGTAAATACTTTGTGACATGCACATTAGTTGAAGTGCCAGGCTTACTTTTAAAGGAAATCCTTGATCATCCTGGAAAAACACAATCTCCAGTATTCAAAAATAACCTCAGTAGGCAATGAAGTTAACAGGGTAATTAACTTCAGAAAAAAAATTAACGGATAATTATTTGCAGTTATAACGTATTAAACATCAATTTTCATACTGTTTATAATAAAGTAATTAGTATAATATCAAAGTCACTTCTAAAATACAGTTTTGATAAGAATAGGTAAGAATTATTTTGTAAACTTTCATGGTACTTGAGATACTGTGCTTTCCAAACTAAGGGGATCAACCATATTTAGGAAAACCAGAGAGAATATGATAATTACCATTTCTTCCAGTTGCCTAGTAATTTGACATAGCTCTTACTTAAAACAAACAAAAAAAAATTATTTATACCAAAGTTAGATTTGGATTTATTCAAAGCCAGTTTCTCATTAGCATAGTTTTTCTATAAACACTTTTTCTTCTGTTTAAATCAGTCTACTTCTTTGCATATAATCAAGAAAAGAGGGGTAGCAATGTTAATTTGGAGGTTTAAAAGCAACCTTAAGAATGCCAATTGAAGAACTATAAAGTTTGAGAAATAATAATGGCTATTTATCTTTGTACTCCAGAGTGGCACACATAACCAAAGGTTTACCGTTGATCGAGGTCCCATCTGTTTTTGGTTATGAGGTTCATTAACAATAAATGTGCCTTTTTTAACCACTTTTTATCAAGATTACTCTTTTCCATGATATTAAACTGTAGTGTAAAGCCAAAATTAGAGAGCAATGACTATTAACTCATTCAGAACATTCTTTACAATGTTTTATGTGCACTATAATACGAAGTTGCTTTTTCTGAAATTTGTTGCTTTATCTGAAAGCAAAAGATGAATTTTAAAACACATGACTTGAAAAAGGAAATCCTTAACCCTTGGGGCAATTTAAGAGGAAAAAAGGAGAAAAAGTAAACAGCATCAAAGTTAATGCTATAAAACATATTAAGTAATCATGAGGCTTAACAGCACTACAAACTGTACAGCAAATGAAAGTGGTAGATATAATTTAGTTACTGTATTAACAATCGAAATATCATACAGGTCATGCAAAATTGTCCTTTGAATACCCAGTTATGAGTATCTATTAAACACTATGTCACCCCCGTAAAAAGCTTTACATTATAAAGCAAAATTACATGCACATAAAACACCCAATTTCCTCACTTAAACTCTATGCCCAAGGCTAAATAAAGTTCACCAAACCTCAGTTTGGGATTGAAAAGAGCAACGTCCAACAGGCCTGCCTGGACTGACAGCAGCAGGAACTAACTGTGGTCTCAACATTTGCCAGCTGAAGAGTTTCTTTTGAGTTACACATGTTAAAATCCATTTAGTGTAACGTCTGGTTGCCACACAAGATGCAAGCTACTTTCTGAAAATCCCATTTCTCTGCCTATAAACTAAGACCATACATGATAATTACTGAATAAAACAGTGAACTCAGTCATAGCAATTATTTCCTTTAAAAAGAATGAAAGAGAAGAACGAAATTCCGGCTTCAAGAACCTATTTTTTGCAACGTGGGATCCTTTTCAATGAGTTTCTAGCTGGATCGCCTCCCTAGCCCCCACAGAAGCCTATAATCACATTTTAAGATTGTGCCCTTATCCATTCCATATGGCCGGCACGATCCAGGCCAAGCTTTCATTGTGACCTTTTAAAGAGACAAAGAAGCAAAGTACTATCTAGAAACAGAAACACTGCAGTTTTACTGAGTGAAATTAGCAAAACCGACCTGAAACTCACCACTTCAAAACTTGACAGCATATAAATAACAAAAACAAAGGAGATTTCCTTTGCAGCCCGGTTCTTGAAGAGAAGTTCAAGACTGATGTTTTGTATGTCCTTTTTTTTTTTAAATTCACAAAAAAAAAAAAAGGCAGCAGACCTGAAGGCGACTTCCCCTGAAATTGTATTATTTTCCCTTCCCCTACCCCCGCCCCCCTAAGCGGGGGAAGGGCAGAAATAAACGTCTAGAAGAGTAGCCATGAGAGAGGGGTTTTTAAAAAAAATCACAATTCGAAAAAACAATATATATGGGGTTTGTAAAATGTCTAACCTCAGAGAACAGGGTTTTCAATGGGGAGGAGGGATGAGTGGGAAGCTGGGAGGAGGAAGAAGATAAAATTGATCTGACAAGTGATTCGTTGGGGGGGGTAATCGTAAAAACAAAGCAAAACCCGTTATGAGCTGTACACTGTGGTGGTGCTGGGGAGGCGAGGTGGTGACTGAGGATTCTCTTTAAAAGAAAAAAAAAAAAAATCACTGCGGACAAGGTCTCCAGAAAGGAAATAAAAAGGTCCGCTAGGCTCCCTCCCTCCTGCTGCTCGCTCGGGTTCTTCGGTGTGCGAACAGAAAGTCTACTTCTGGCTGTCACTTGCAATATTATTCTCCAATAACCCCGGAGAACGCAGCGAGGGGAAGGCCACCTCGCCTCCCTTCCAATCACTCCCACCGCCTCCCCGACAACTGCGACTAATATTAACAAACCTTAAACTTTTCCCCACAGCCTGGCACCCCTAACGAGGGCATCTACTGGGGGACAGCGAGAGTGGGGGGCAGAGAGTCGCGAAAAAAGCTCCGGCAAGGCACTAAAATGCCACTTTTGATTCCGTCCTCACTGACAACAGCACCGAGGACCCTCTCCCTTTCCATTGACACGGGGCTGTGAGCGTCTGGGGTCCCAGGGAGTGAGGGAGAGAAAGAGGAATCGGGGGGAGGGGGAGGAGAAAGAAGAGCAGACGGCACCCCCAGCCACCTCCACCGCCTAGGCAGCGACAAACTCCCCGCCCCCTCCCCCCAAAAGTCGCCAAGCGCTCACTCAGCCAGAGTCCGAGGTAAACAACGAGCACCACAATGGCACTAGGACTTGGGGGGGAAAGAAACCCAGAAACCCCGGCAAAACTGATCAGGAGTTTCCTGAAATGAAAGAGGGGGGTGGAGAGCGTCCTCTGGAGTCGCCCCGGCTTTATGCGCGGTCTCCGGGCAGGCTAGAGGGTGGCTGTTGCTGTTGTTGTGACGAGGCCGGTTGTTGCTGGGTGGCACAGGGAGAGGTGTGTGTGTGTGTGTGTTTGTGTGTGTGTGCGTGCGTGTGAGCGCGAGTCCCCGGACGGGGCTGTTTCTCTCTCTCTCTCCCTCGCTCGCTCTCCCCCTCGCTGCCGTCTCTGCCCCCATTAAATTATTAGTTGACTCATCCCGGCCGCTGTCGCCGCCGCCGCCGTGCCCAGCTCGGCTCCGCGCGTCCGCCCGGGCTGTAGCCCTCTACGCCGCTGCTCCTGCTGCTGCTGCTGCCGCCGCTGCCGCCGCCGCTGTGGGTGCCTCTTCTTCCTCCTCCTCATTTTAATACAAAATCACCCCGCTCGCAGCCCCAGCCCCGAGCACGCAGCCTCCTCCCGGCCGCCCGCCGCCGCCCGGAGCCTTCCCCAGCGGGGCCGGCTCATCCGCCGCGTCCAGGGAACGGGAGCGAGCGAGAAAGTGGTGGCGGCGGCGGCGGCGGCGGAGGAGGAGGAGGGAGGGAGAGGAGGAAGGGGGTGCGGAGCAGAGGAGGAAGGCGACGGTGGGGGGGGGGAGGTGCAGGGTGCACGGAGAAGGCGGAAAAGGGATGGGGATTAAAACCCGGGCTGGAGGGCCAGGATTGGGGGAGGGGGCGGAGGTGGCGAGTTA
Organism: Loris lydekkerianus; assembly: GCA_963574355.1. NCBI lineage: Eukaryota > Metazoa > Chordata > Mammalia > Primates > Lorisidae > Loris > Loris lydekkerianus. The sequence goes on from CAUYPK010082850.1 coordinate 27,310, forward strand.
AAAAGCCGAAAGACAAGTAACTAGTGAATGAGTGAGGGAAGGGGGGGAGCGCACGATTTCCGGCCCCGGGCGCGCAAGAATTTGTAATGAGCTTGATTAGAGTGAGGCGGCCCGACATTTATTACACACAATACCCAGAATAACAGGGCGCTGCGCTAGGGCTAGCGCCGGCCGCCGCCAGACGCGCCAGGGAGGGCGCAGAGGGGAGGAGGAGGGGGGCTTCCCTGGCAGCGGCCGCCGGCGCGGGAGGGGAGCGCGCGGCGCGCGGGCGGCAGGGGCAGGTGTGCGAGTGGGAGCCGGGCGGGAGGAGGGGTAGGACTGGCACGGGAGGCGGGGGCGGGCGGGGGCAATGAAAGTGATGGGAAGGAGGGGGCGAGGGCCGGGGGGAAAAACTAACCAACCACCCACACGCCACAAAAGCCACAGAAAGGAATACGCTGGGAGCGTCGCAGGCGGGCACACGAGGGACAGTGGGGACAGCGGAGGGGGGCAGGAGAGAACCCCAGCCCCACGGGAGAAGGGCCCGGGCGTGCAGGTGACAGGCTCCGGGACTGAGGTAGGGAGACTTCAGGAAGTGGCTAACCGTGTAGTCGGGAGGTAGATCTCTCCCGAGAAGCGCGGAAGCTGCAGAAACATGTGTAGAGCCAGAAAGGCCAGGAGCCTTGAAATGCTCTCCCTAATATTTACCCTCCGAGAAGAGTGGTCCCTAAACTGCCCTGTGCCAACATTAAAAAACTTGAGTAAGAGCTTTCTGGTACTTATCAGACTTTGGTTCAAAACACCTTCACTTCTGAGCCATAGAACACTTTGGAGGAAGAAATTCGTGGCCGAGTTAAACAAAATGTGGGTCACTTGAAAAGAGACCTGACTTGTGAGAAAGGAAAAGATGCCATCATTCTTGATTTACTCTGGGCAAAAGAGAGAAAAGTTTGGAATGGTAAACTCGTCTGTTGTAGCAATAAATACTTCTGCTGTAAACTGTGGTAAATTACCCAGTTAGATAAATGGTCATTAGCACGTGAGTATGATCCTCTTATTAAGATAATCTATTAAATATAGTTCACATAAAAATAACATTACAATGTCGCACAAAATAGAAGTGCATCATTTATCTCTTAGGTTTTAGTATTAACATTTTGACACTGAAGGCAGTTAACCATTAACAAAAAATGTTATAAGAATTATTTTTTCAGAAAACACTGGTAGGAAAAAGAACAATCAGGTAAACATTTTGCAGATAAAGCAACAAGTTCACACAAGTTACAGAGATAAGAGGGAAATATGCAAATTAAGCTCTTTAAGGCTACTGGTACACTCTTAGACACACTGTTTACATTAAAAATCTAAGAAAAGCAAAAGAAAAGCAGAAGATAGATGATAGGAAATGATGGCCTCCTAGGGAAGGACAAGTTTAGGAGAAACACAATGAAAATACACCACTCTAACAGTATCCAAGTTTCACCCACAAACCAGAAAGGTTAGTCAAAATTTGAGGAAGGCAACCTTGAATGTTGGCACAGAAATCCAAGCCTTGAGCAACAGAAGGAACTGTGATGATTAAACACAAAACACAGCATCAAAAGTAAAAAATGGAATTTAAGGCAATCTTCAGTAACAAATATCAAATGATACTACATTTTTAAAAATTGAAATGTGAGGAAATATGGAGAAAGCTATTTTAACTAAAGTATGAGAAATATAATTGATAAGAAAATATGCAAATATGGCTAAAATGGAGCATTTATGCCAGTTCTGTGGATGGAGGTATTTATATTTATTTAAAAAGGCATTTGATATTTAAAAAAAAAAAATATCTCAGTGACAATGAGTTTTGTAATATAATTGATTAAATTAAAAATTTCCAATATGGATAGTCTATTAATTGATTCAAACGGGTGATATCTGACATGTTTCCATGAAACCTGCCTTATTTTCAGTAAGGACAATGCACTCCCGTCTCATGTTGTGCAAATTTGCTAAAAACAGCAAAGTTTAAAAATAAAAATTAGAGTGGACCACACACAAAAAATGTCACTTGCCCATGCCACTTCCCCTCAAGTTGAATGTTTAAAAAGAAAAAAAAAAAAAGTTATACAAATGAAATTTGAGTTAAGAGAAAAGAACACTAACCAAAGATTATTGAAATTATCAATATTAAGATATACTGGAATAAAATTTATGATTATCCTATCATTTTGCACAAACAGGACAAAATGCATACTGACTACTTCAGCTTTCTAATGACCAGGTAAATGCTAATGTAACATGGAAAGGAGTATAGTAATATTTAAATTTGAATGCTACTTTTTATCCAGGAATTATAAACCTATTCATAAACACAAATCATGAACATATGTAATAAGAACTGACATGGCCTTGGAAAGTAATAAACAGAATGAATAACAGTAAAAGCATCTAATAATGGCTTTAACTTAAAGAATATCAATATAGTACAATCGTGAATGTAGTAATCACATGTACATATATTAATTTTCCCTCAAGCACATTTTTTCCAGAACTATATGATTATAAGAAATGATACAAGTAAAATGGCACACAGAGGCTTATGTCCTGGAGGCATACAACACTGATAAACTTAATTCCTACTACCTATATATTATATATCCCTTTAGGATATTCATTATAGCCACTGATTATTGGCCATATAAACCCAAACTCAAAATAAAGACCAAAATAACAAAAATAATTGTCTTGGTCTGTTTTCTGTTTATAAAAGAATACCTGAAACTGGATTATTTATAAAGAAAAATTGTTTATTTCTTACAGTTATGAAGGCTGAGTTTCCCCAAGGTTGAGGGGACTTACTGATGAGGGCCTTCTTGCAGGTGGAAACTCTCTGCAGAGTCCCAAGATGGCACAGGGCATCACATGGCCAGAGGGCTGAGTGCATGAGCTCAGGTCTCTCTTCCTCTCAATACAAAACCACCAGTCCTACTCCCATGATAACCCATTAATCCATTAACCCATTAATCCATTAATCCATTCACGAGGGCAGAGCTCTCATGACCCAAGCCCCTCTTGAAGGCCCCATCTCTCAATAATGCTACATTGGGGGTTAAATTTCAGCAAGAGTTTTGGAGGAGACAAATATTCAAAGAATAGCAATAATTAAGAAAAGACCACCTTCCTAGGCATACCTGACTATAAACTATCCTGGTGAGAGAACAAAACATCAATGGATTCTACATAAGCATCTGGTATTTAGCAATGAAGACATAAGTAAGTTTTGAAAAAAGTTAAGATAAACTTTATAAACTTTGCTATCAAAATAGAAACTCTCAAGAAGATAAAATATGGCAACTCAAATACACAAACTATTTAACATGTGGACATACATTTAAAACAGAGTGCATCAATTTTCTATCACATGAAAAGGCTTTATACTGGCTGTACACGAGATTTTTTAAAAACTTAATGAATGGACTACTGCATGTTTCAGATGGCAATATATTAAGATAAATATGCAGACAGATCCCCAAAAGCATTAAAACACATTTTGAGTTCTGAATAGCACATACATTTGTAATAAACAGAGAAAGCATTTAGAATTCGAATGCTTTTAAGATATGGCAGCTCCGTCAGTGACTATGTTAGCAAAGCAATACTTACTACCATAACACTTTCTAAGGACATGTTGGGTTTTTTTTTCATCTTTTTTTAATTCAAATACAGTTGGCTACCTTTCTACTCTTATAAAGCAGCAAAATTTATGTAACATATTGCTCTTTTTGTTACATCAACTCTTTGTTTTTTGGCTTTAGTTACAGGTAGTGTTTTCCATATATGAATTTCTGGGAATATAGTCTGCATTGGCCATAGAAAGATGTCTATATTCAAGCCATATGTTTTACTGTCATGTGTCTGCTTTTGTCTGTCTTGGATGTCAGGACTGATTTCTGAACGTTTCTTGAATGGACCAAGTACCAATTTGTAAAAGCAGAGAGGAAAAACTAGGGCTCAGCCCAAACAACTTTGTCAAAATATGTATCAGAAAGGAAATGCAATATCCTGTAAACATTTGCACCCTTCTTCTCACATATTATCTGTGACCGACATCATCACAACTGCATGCAGTTTAGAAAAGAATCTACTTGCTTAAGTTCAGAAGTTTGCAGTGTATGTGTGTGCATGCAGCTTGATCAGATTAAGATCCCACATCTTAAACAGATCCTGCGTCTTTAGAGGTCATGGCATGGCACATGCTAGCTGCCCTACTCTGAGGGACATGGGTCTTGCAGCCAACCTGACCTAGACCTGAACTTGGGAAAGAGAAGCTGCTTCATGCTTTTCTTGTTAAGTTAATAATCTGAACCTTGATTAAACACTATGACTAGTTATACAAGAAGTTCTGGCCCTCATCATATACTTTCATAGCATCTTGTATTTCTCCTTTGGAACAGTCATCACAGTCTTAATCAACAATACAGATAATTATTGGTTTAATAACCATCTCCCAAACTAGACTGTGAGCCCTTTGAAAGCAGTGACTCTATCTCACTCACTGTCATATTATCAGGAACTTATACAATGTCACTGTAATATTTATATTATCAATAAATAAATGGTAACAAAAAGTTTAGAGGATCACTTGCAACCAATTTCCACTACTAATTGCATTGACTTTTTTTTTTTTTTTTTAACAGATTGTAGGAGCAAGGAACATTGGAAATGGTGGCTATATCATTTAAATACGAATTAATTAAAAGTAAATAAAATTTACAATTAAGTTCTTCAGTCACATTTCAAGTGTTCGATAACCCCATGTAGCTAGTTGCTATCATAACAGACAGTGCAGATTACAGAACACTTAACGGTTGCAGAAAGTTCCACTGGACAGCGCTTACCTAGAAAATTCCTATAAAAGATGACTAAGGGAATCCAAGATCTGGCCAGGAGGAGTCTTAGAGGTGCTAAATGGCTTTTAGACATTCTAATGATGTCTGAATTGAGATAATTTTCCATTTTAGAATTAGTCCATAGATCTGTAAAGCTTCATGGAATGAGACTTGTCTACTGCTGAATACAAATTTAAGTAAGACAACTCTACAGACGTGTCTGTACTTGAAAGAGTTCTGTTATACATTTGGAATAATATGCATGTACTCCAAAAGCTGCTTTTCGTGAACATTTTAAGTATTTCATAGGCGAAGTTTAAAACCACAGTCATTCTCCACTCTTCCCTACATTAAATAGGGATAACTACCCTCAGAAATGGTTCTTTTGGAAGCCTTAATGTAGATACCTACTTAAACTAGGAGGGCAACCAAATACCAAACAAAAATAATGTACTACAGAAAATATGGCAAAATGCTTCAAAAGGTTGCAGGGAAGATAAAAGAGTAATGATAATGAACTGTAAATATAGGACTTAGGTTTTTAGGAATTAGGTTTTTTGTTTTTGTTTTCTTCCCCTAATAAATTGGATCTCAGTTATAGCCAGACTGATAGTGATCAAAAGTTGTTTCCGAATTACTTTGGGGTGTATATAAATACCCAATGGTGATTTATAACATAGTTTTAATAGGCAAAGATTATTATTATAGCTGAACCAAAAGAAAGCCAATGTTTACATCAGTTTTGGGAGATGTGGATAAGGGATATTAGCAACCTTTGCAGTTGGTGTTTAGAAACTGATAGGGTATCTAGGCCTTTTACCCAGAAATATTATGGTTTCATTAGCAAAAATTTATTTGAACAAAAATTTAAGAGCGGTGCCTGTGGCTCAAAGGAGTAGGGCACTGGCCCCATATGCCAGAGGTGGCAGGTTCAAACCCAGCCCTGGCCAAAAACTGCAACAACAACAACAACAACAAAAAATTAAGTTTCCTTTCAAAGATGTTAGTAGGGATCATTTCTTTGACAGGGCAAATGGTAATGATTCCGTTAAAATTGGTACCTCTATCTAGACCTAGATCTAAAATTGAATAGGAATCTAGACCTAAATTCAAAATTGAATAGGGGCAAGAAGGACTTCTGCAATTGCCACTGGTTCTTTGGGTGCCCTTCCTGTGCTTCAGACTTGGAGACCTGCCTTCTCCCGTCTGCAGCTCAGTTGCACCTCTTCTAGCCAAAGCTTTCCCCAGCTGTTAGTTGTTTCCTTCTTGGTGCTCCATCACACCACCTGTCCTGCTTGCAACAGGACGTTCCATATTCATACGTCTGTCCCTCTCATCCAAGACTGCAAGCATCTTGAAGGTTTACTTATATGGGAGTCTCTCATGGTGCCTGGAATCATGGTGAGGAAATTCAAGAACTTTTTTGATAAGTGAATGTTTGTAAGAATGCTTACTGACAATCTTAGGAAGTAAAACCAGATGTTGGGATCACAATCCAGATATCCAGGTTGCACCCCATTAAATCAGAACAGCTGGGGTGGAGGGCAGGCATTAATTTTTTAAAGCCTCCAAGGTGATTCTATATACTCTGTATTATATACCAAAGTATTGCCTAGTGAGTTAGGTAATACTTTGGATATAGGGAATCAAATATGCCTGCTAGGACACTCCTGAAGTTCTTAACCCAATCCTAGAGTCATTTGGAATAGTTATGGTTGTTCTAAGAACCAGAAGTGGCCCCAAATTTAAAAATTTTATGTGCAGGCAAACCATTTGTTTCAAACAAACAGAGTAAAAAGAGGGGTAGGGTAAGCTATTAAATCACTGATTTTGCAAACATAGGTATAATATTTGATGAACCATAATAAATTAGCATTTGGGTACTTGCTTGAGATTTCCTTGGGTGCCAGAAATCCTGTACAGGTGTATGATTTACCATCACAGACATAAGCAACTAACCACAAAATTACACATGGAACTCCACTCCTGAAACCAGTGTATTATTTACTGGAGCCAGAACCATCTGAGTTTCCTCTAATTCTGTTTTCAACATAGTTGAGCATCATATTTCTCCCCCAAACTGTCCAACCTTGAGTAGGCTTCTTGAACAGCTGAAAACTGTACAACTTATTTCCAGACTAAGTCACTGTGCTTAAGCAGACACAAAGTATTCAGATTGACCATGCCAAGGAGCAAATTGCAGCACATTCTCAGTCCTAGCTACTGTGCCTTTAATACTCTCAGGAAGCTCACGGTAAAATCCCTTGATTTTTAATTCCAGCGAAGTCAAACAGCAACTGTTCCTAATCAAGCTTTAGCCAAGATGTACATATCATCCAAATTTCCTTAGTAATGTGAAAGTTATTGCTAATCTTTCCTAGATTAATTGGAGGAACAAAGGGTTTGAGATTATAATGTGCCTGAATCCTAATCCAGGTCATTTTTGTGGAAACATCAGCCAAAGGCAATATCTGATATCACACTACTATGCCCACTGACATGAGACAGTGGACCAAGGCTTCTCCATTGGAAAGGAAAGTCATTATTAGAAACAAATGCTCCACACCTGGACAATGATTAAATAGCACTATAATACTCAAACTCTGTTGTAGCGAAGAAGTTTAATTCAAAACTAAAGTACATTCTATTTGGGCTGATGGAAAAGAGTTGGAAACGGACTATGGTGATCAGCGTACAACAGTGCGAATGCAATTAATGTCACTGAATTTTACACTTAAAAATTGTCAAAGTGACATACTTCATGCTATATATGAATATGTTATTTTACCACAATAAAAATTGTTCTAAAAACAAACAAAAAAAAACCTAGAGAAGAACAATCTTTATCTGTTCCTAAGATTGGTAGATGTACATTATCATGAAAATACTATACCAGGCTTCAGAGAAACAATAAGTTATGATACATTGAACAAACCCCTCTCCACTCACAACCTTCCATTGCTTTGTCCTTACCTGCTAACAGACACAGTCCAGTCTATGCTTGATAATTAATTCATATGATGAATACCTGACCCAAGGATAATTAACATGGATTGGTAATTAGAGACCAAGATCCCACCCAATTTGAGGGCCCTCTATTGTAGGAAAATGGTTCCTTTTTTGGGTTTTATTCAATACAATATCTTAGCAAAAGGAGAGAAAGAAGCATAGACAAAAACAAACAAATAAGAGTACCTTAAGTCCAAAAATTATTTTTGGATGTTTTTCAAAATAGTAAAAATTAACTGTATTAATGAAATAGTAGAATCTTTCAGTTAAATAGTACTTAGAGTGTCACACACATGGTACACAGCTGCAACTGCAACAATTGTATACAGTAATAATTTACAAATTGTCTACATATAAAGACTTCAGATTCTATTGTCTTTAAATAAAAGAAAGTAATTTTTTGTTACATAAATCAAAAAGCTTTCAAATTTAATTTTTTCAGTAATTCTTTAGTGATAATAATAAAGATTAAGGTATTTACTTTTACATATCACAATTTGAAATATCTTTTCCTACAATATACTGTTCTATATTCTATTTTACATCTTCTATTCCTACTGATTTTACATGAAGGGCTTTTATATTAATAATGGAGTTTTAATGAATTGGAAATTCATGTATAAATCATATTTTATTAAAGTTCATACCTACATATATGAATTTTTTTGATACACATGATTAAGGAATATTAATACATAGCAAAGCCACATTAAAAGGATATATTTATCCTGAGTAAAAGCATTAAATAAAATACCCCCCAAAAGCTTCTAGCTGCAGCTAATGCATACCCAGTTATAGTTACCAATCTTGCAGGTGCCTTTTTCTTTATTAGTGTGTTTATTGTGACATTTAATTCATTAGATACCTAACATGAACTATAAATATGCATGCAGATTTCCACCTGATATGAAACAAAAACTTGACAAATAATGCTATAGTATAACTTTAAAAAAAGAACTAGACAGCTCTGAGGCTATTTTTTAATCATTTAATTTCACTTATTTTGTAAAGACTATTTTCATTTGTATTTTTAAATATATAAATACATTTGCAAGAGAAACAAACAGCATACTTTTGAAAAACATTGAAAGGTACCAGCTTGTAACTGTTTTGACACTGTATTGCCTTAAAGATGGTCAAATATCCACTATTCTATGACTTTAACAGTTGAACAAAATACCACATATTCACCTTATATTTAATGAAAATTAAACTCTTTATCTCTCCTTGGAGGTAAGAAGGCTCTCAAAAATAACTTCTTACTTCACTTTGCACAAAGGAGTTTTGTCACTAAAAATTTACAACACTGTCAGCTAGTGTGAATGCATCTTCAAGGCTGGCATATGCTGTAGTTTAGGATGTAAAACCAAATCTCTGGCATTCTTAATAGATTTAAGAAATCCAATTATTTGGCCAGCATCCAAAGATGAATAAATGTATATAGAATATACATATAGCATAACCTGATATATGTACAGACGTAATATCTGCCTGTCACGCAAGAAAGTATTATACAATTAAAAACCAGTATACCACAGTTTTTGTTAGAAAGCCTTTAAAACCCAGAGTTAGTATTAATACCCCTATTATGAACCAACTCCCACAAAAGAGAGGAGGAAAGACCTAGTGGGAAAAGTTGTGGAGAAAAGTAGATGTGGGTCTTGCTTTTTACTCTGCTTGCTAGCTGAGTGATCCTTTATTAGTTAAGCAAGATCAGGTTCTGTAACTATAACAATATGGGTCAGAATCTGATAATCTTTAAGACCATATTAAAAATGCCTTTGTTTTTAAATTTCAAACATTAAAGAAAAAAACAAAACATATAAGGATATTTCTCACGTGTTATGTTAGATGTTTATCTATATATAAGAGACAGGTGTCAAACAAACAAATTAAAAAAAAAAAAAAAAAAACACTAAGGCAAGAGAAACTTTAACTCACCAGATTCCATCTGTTACATCTCAGTTCATACATAATTGATTATCCATGACTGGTAAATTCTTTTCTCACTAGCCGACCACAGTTTTCTAAATGTTATGTATTAAATCACTACTAAAGTAGACTGCATTTCAGAAACAGCAAGGGGCAGAATAAGAATATTTTAAATGAAAAATTACATGCCGGTTAATAATAATACAGCTGACCTATGTTTAAGAGAGAAAAATTTTAATCATGTGCATATTAAATATTAATAACCTATTCTGTTATTGTTATAATAAGGTTAAGTAGGCTTCTCCATGCTTAAGGAAAGAGGGAGAAGTAGGAATGTATAATGGTGCAAAAAGATACAGAGACAGGAGACAGACATAAGGAAAATGTGTCAACAATAAACAAGAGGAAATGAGAAAGAAGGAAAAGATGAAGGTGGAAACTAATCTCTATGTGTCATTATGACTGCCAGAGTACTGGCAAAGAAGCAGCATCCTTTTATTTCAATTTTAATCATTTCTGAATTTTAATACCCGGCTCCTTTTGTAATTCTCCTGGCATTCCCCATATGCCTCCATCCCAGCCAAAACACCAGTGTAAATTAAATGGCAGGCAACCACACCACTGACGTCGCCTCCCTAAAGAATCTACCAGGTGACCAGAAGCAGAAAAGGTATGCCTACCTTACGTCCCTGAGGAGCTCTAGCCAATTAACTGCCTGAATGTTTTCTACTTTCTTTAATTTCAGAAAGAAGGACAGGGGTTAGGTAATCTACAGATAGAGAATCATTAAAAAAAATAAAGCAAGCCAGTAGTAATACAATAATCAGTGACCAATCAAGGCCTGGAAAAATGAGTTTGCTCTCACTGGCACTAAGGAGCATCACATGATTATTTAATTACAGCTCTAATTTTTGTCTCGTGGATGGCAACATATCAACAATTAATAGGGCAAAGAGAGGGGACTGTTTTTAAAGAGACAGAATGTGCACGATAATGTAATAGGTCACACAGCAGTGCACTGCTGAAGGAATGTTTTGTTTTGTGTAACTAAATAGGACTGTCTTGCACACAGTCCCACACATATTTTAAAAAGAAAATAGTTTTAAAAGGAAGTGTCATTTTTTAGGTAACATTTCATAGAATGACCCAAACTTTTCAGGATGTTTTATATGTAGATAATCTTATTGCTACTCTAGTATTAGTTTTAAGGAATGGAGTGCAATCTTTTAATATTAACACCCTAACTTGGACTATTTTCTAAACAGTGTATATAGTGACAGTAGAAAATGTTTTTCTATGTCATAAACACTGTCGATATTTATTCAACGGGATCCTAAAGACAACTGTAGCAAAGAACTGTCGGGAAGAACGGGTAGAGGTCAATCAGTCTTGAGTCAGTAGAGGCTCGAATTTTTGGTTCTGGAACGTCAGAAAGACCACTACAAGGCTGTGAACTGTAAGGAGTCCTCAGTGTCGACTCCAATGAACTGTAGTTTGTACAACCAAACACCAAAGCGCCATGAACCTGAACAGAGGTACTTAACTTAGTACTTAGACAATGACAACAAAACAGAGACCCTGGTGCCACTGTCAAAAAACCCCCAAAACCCTGAAAGTAAAAAAAATTTTTAAAAATTTAAAAACACCAGACAACAATAACAAAACACTTGGCCAAACAAACAAAAACAAAACCTAGTTAAAAAAGAAAAACATTTTAAAACAATGTTCTAAAATGTTTATCTGGAAAACTGGGTCATACCTATGTAGACTATGTGTTCAGATAAACATAATAAAGACAGCAAATTAGGAAGAAAAATCTCCTTTCCGAATAAATCTTTATCAGCACAAGCTACATTTAATACGTTATCATTAATTTAGCAATTCTTTAATGAGCGTTCACTATGTGCAAGGCACAGAAGATTGTGAGTTCCTACTACTTCATACACAGACATGTATCTCATAATTAATTTTTCTCTGTCATTTAACATCTTGTAGAAATAAGAGCAGCATTTACAAACATCAGAAAGTAAGACTACTAATGCATTTTTCAGTGCCCTATTACAATGTTACAAGGTCAACACATTCAAATTAATTATGGGAATTCAAATAGTTAAGTAAATTGTTAGACATCTCCAACTAAAGCTAAGTCCAGCTTTAAATCTTTATAGTGTCAGTCACCCATTGTTTTGCCATGACAAATCCAAAACCCAGGTTTGAGATTTGGATGATGAAATAATCTTAGAACTACCACTGTGATCAACTGATCAACTGTATTTTAAATATTAGGTTCTTCAGAATTTTAAGTAAACATGATTTGACTAAAAAATCAGCAATCAAAATCATCCCACAAAAAGAAGTATTAAGAGCTGCGAAGTCAACTCAGTAAGGGGTTTGTGTTAGTCAGTCATCAAAAAACAAGAAAATGTGGCCATTTCAAAATACAATATAGGAAAGCTAAAACCACTGAGGGGGTACAATTTCTAATAACAATGGAAGAAGGTATCAAGCTAACATTAATTACAAAGGAAAAAAAGAGAAAAAATGTGTAACTCAGTGAAAAGTTTTAGAATTAAGTTGTTTTTATTAGAAAACCTTTGATGATCTGGACCAAAAATCAGACTCCATACTTTCTAAAGTAATTATTTAAGAGTCTTGCAAGCAGCAGCTTGCATGCAAGAGTATATATCATTCTTTTTTAGATATGATTGATTGTTAATAGATAGTTAACATGCTTCAGAAAAGGCCGTAATTAACTGTCTACTGCTCTAATAATACCAATAAGCATACAGTATTATTAAAATACAATACAACCTATATACTAACTGAGGCTGTCATTTTTAAACTTTTAAAACAATGTTCTAAATTGTCTGAGTCCTCTTAAACCACCCAAAAGGAAGCCCATCTCTAAGAATTTTTTTTTAAAGCATAGTTATATCAAAACATTGTTCTTTCTTCCCACAGCCCTGATAAATCTGTCTATCATTAAATAGGGCATCTAAGTATCATTTCAGTTGGTAAAAATACAATGAGAAGAACTTAAGATTATTTTATCAACTCTACAGACATTTTTTAAATTTTAAACTGCAAGCATTTTAATTTATTAAAAGGATTAATTTAGTACTTCATTCACTGATAAAATATTTTCTAGGGGAAAGAAAGACTTGTTCTATCAAGAATAACATAGCTCTTTTGTTAATCCTCAATGATTTCCATTGTCTGGTTCACTGGAACAGGAAAACTCAATTGCATTCAGTATCAAACAGCTAATTGTGGATACGCTATATTCATGACTATCTCTATTTCAAAGGTATCTGCATACACTAGGTTCTATTTTATTTATAATTATTACAATCAAATATTTATAACACAAAACCTCCTTTACTTAACATTATAAACATTAAATGCCCAAATTGTCATTTATATGGTCTTTACGGCATATTAGAAACCATTGAATAAGATGTAGAGGAATTTCTGGCAATCGACACTACTATACACCTTGCTGTCAGGAAAACTGCATCTAAGGAAGTCCCCCTCACACAGATTTACTGACTATGTTCTCTTTAAGTATCTCAAGGAAAGAAGGTCTGACAATTTCCCTTGGGAGCTTGCTTCCATATCCAAAAAAAAAAAAAAAAACCCGTTGAAGAATTTTTCTATGTATCTGGTCTCAAATCATCTATAGCTGACAAAAAGTAATATCCCAACAGAGAGACCTCCCCAGAACACTAAATGCCTACCTGTCACTGTGGCTGGAGCCCTGATTCTTTATAAGGAATTGACTATAGGAACTTTTATGGCACTTACCCTCCAAGTATCACAAGCTGCTCTCTGAATCCAGCCCTATAAGAGAGGTCTGAAAAAGTAGTCTTTGATGAAGTGACAATGATGAAGTTCTCTCTGGCACTGTTAGCAAGGCAGCAACATCCTCAAATGAGGTAGTTACCAGTTGCCTGTGAAGCAGCTGGACCATTACTGCAGTTCTGAGGGTACGTCACAAATCAGGTCATAGCTCTGGGAAGAGTCCACCCACTTCACCCAGTATAACACCCTCTACTTCCTGCACACCTGGGGGGAAGGGGAGCAAAAAGGGGGCCAGCGTAGGTCCACAGTCTTACTAGTAAAGGAACAACCAGGTGCAGCCTAACATCTGCTTCTTCTGCAAGCATTTCAGCCTCATTTGGGGGTGCACCTCTAGGTACTCAAAATGCATGCAACAATAAGCAGGCTTTAAAATGACTGATGAGTGTAATAAAATATTGCACAGTTAAACATTTTATTCAGCAACATCTTTCCTTCCCTAGAAACTGAACCAACTCAATTTTGGTTACAAGACACTACTCTACCAAACGTCAACTGGACTGGATAAATTTCAGCAGAAACTAGGGAAGTAAATCCTACAGTACCAGTTAACTAATTTTCATCTCTGGTAAATAAAGTAGATCACCACATAAACTGGATTATCTCCTTGAAAGTCCATTGAAAGAGGTAACAGAATTTCTATTATGAACTTTGAGATAGCAACAACTGTGTAAATGATACGGAATGACTTAAAGGAATAAAAATAAGCCAATATGCTAGAGAATTGCTACACTATTAAATCTCACCCCGAATATATATGCACACAATCTGTATCTATTTACTCTGAAATGAAATATCTGATCTTAAAAAAGACTTTAAAAAAAATAAATAGCAAAAGGTACCGTTGGCATAAGTTCAAAAGTACAAAATAATGTGTGTTAATGTGTTGATCACACTCTATGAAGGCATCAAGTTTAAATAGACTTACCATTGAGAATAGCTGTTAGAAATGAAATATAAATTACCATAGTAGACACTTTCTCTTTGCTATAGTGAGGGAGAAGAACCCTGTGTAACAGATTTGATTTATGTGCTGTATTAAGACCATATTCTACTCTGATGTCAGCAGAATATGTGATTGGAGATTGATAACTGTGTATAGATGATGAGTATAAAAGCTCAGATAATTTAAATTAAAATAAGCATTCTCCCAATGCTAATAATGAATTCTGAAGTTCAACTTTACCAGTATTTTGATACTTAAAGAGGTCTTGAATGAGAGACTTTTAAAAGAAAACAAATATATTTAGTATTATAAGAAAGTAGAAATGTCCCTTATCTTGAGGATGTCAGATTAACAAGACAAAGGAGACAAGAGTACTTTCAGAGAAAAGATAAGAGAATCAATCAATCAAACATGAGCCCCACTTTGTATTTGCTTTCAGAACTCCATTAAAAAACATTGCATCTAAGACTTAGAAGGAAGATACTTTATGGAAGTTACTATCCGAGGAAACAAATAGTTTAATCTACTGGGAACTTTGTAGAAAGTCAATTCAGCAAACACACACTTGAATATGTGTGAACACATTTGTCCTGAGGTTGCTTCATGATGACTATTGTAAGTGGCATGCAGATTCTTTTGGAGTTTTGATGTTATAGTTGAGGTATGCAAAGTAAAAGTGCATAACATTTCTTTCAACTGATCTCACATGACAGAAAAGAGATGATGAAATTACTCTTCTTTAAAGTTTTGCCACTGGGAAATGATAAGAAAAACTCCCCAAGACCCCTATCCCCAAGCAGGATGAGTCTGAAGCCCTGGATTATAGCACAAGTAGATATTAAAAGAGAGACAGATCTGTTATTTAATGGTGACAGGAATATAAATACGTGCACTAACCTATAAACTGGTATTTACTTCAGGAAGGTAAGTAATATTTTTCCTCTGATTGCTGAGCTGTCAGTTTAATGCAGCGTAAATAAACAGTAGGTGCCTGCTAGCTCAAAGTAGGAAGTGTTCATTCCATACAAGGAACAGATTACTGAAGCCTGATGCTCATCATGCTGAAACATAACTTTCATTTTACCAGAAAATATACACCACTGTGGATGATTTTTTGTGCCTGATCAATTAATTAACTAAACTCTGTTCTGTCAAAACGTAAACCAATTTGTAAAAATCATCACGAGAGTTTTGGAGTTTGAAAACCAAATCAATTTGAAAAGCAAGAGTAATGACTATTCTGTAATCTGATCACAAATGCTAAAAATGAATACTTAATATAATAAGCATAAGACATACAAAACCAAAAAGACAAAAGCATGTTTAAATAACATAGAATTTAATAATCTGAGTTATCTAATTTACTCAAAATCTGCCTCATTTGCTAATTAAAAGCAACTGGCACCTTTAATATTTTGCAACCTTGTACTACTTTAATCTTTTCAATATGTATGTTTATTCTGTTCTCTGATATATCTAAAAGTAAACCATCCATAAAAATAAAGTCACTCACTTTAATTCTAACAGAAATACTGTGAACTCTCCTGAGATAAACAGCAAGTTTGGAGATCAAATGCTGATATTCTTCCTAACAGCATTCATGCAAAATGTGGGGGTTTCATTTCTATTTTATGTGTGCCATAAAGCTATAACACTATATAGCTAATTTTCTTTTACATATAAGTATCGAGCAAAATATTTCATGGCATCATTTAAAATAGGAACTCATCTAAGAAGTATAAAAGGCAATTTGAGGAGATTTCTATTTAAAACACAAAATTTTAATAATTAATATATTGAAAAGGAACAAAGAGTGTTTAAAAAGAATAATTTTTGCATTTGACTCTAGACATAGTCTGAAGATTGATTTAGTCACATGCATTTATTTTATATACTGCATCAATTCCAAGTACTGATATTAGTTACAGTCATCTAAAACAAGACGTATGGAAGAAATGATGTATTTTTGTAAAGGGCATATCTATGTATGGCCCTCATGAAAATTTACAGAGCAGATGAAAAACCACTAGAGTGCTATATACAATCTCTGCTGTATATTCATCTTGTGTTTGGCTTAATAGTGTTTGTAACCAAAGATTTTTACAATAATGAGGAACAGGTGCCTGTCACCTGACCTTTTAGGCCTAATTTACAATCCACAACCTGTCACATGAAAGAATAATCGAAATTCTCCTCTAGACATTTCAGTCTTTACTAATTTAATGTAGTATTTCTTAACCGTCATGCAGCATATTATATCTTATTCAATCCCAGGTTCACAGAGCTGGCAACAGATTTGTTTGCAGAAATCAACCAATATTCATTTTGTTGTTGTTCTTGTTTAAGATGCTGGGAGACAAAAGAACTACTTTTGTAGATTATCAACCAAAGAATATATTAATTTATTACAACAACTGAACAAAAGGCATTCCTTTTGAATACTTTTATATACAAAGCACTATTATTTATTACATATTTCAGCTTGTGGGAAAGTGAGGAATGCATTGATTCTGGAAATAACTATTCAGACTTTTGGAAGTTCTTAGGTCTTCTTTCCCTGTCTCTTCAGCCTACCTCCCCCTCCCCACACACATTTTAAGGAGCTGGTACTTTAGGAGGGAAATCCCTATATGTTCTTTTTTCATCCGTCATTTGTATTCATTATTCAGAAAGGAATACAAAATTGAGTAGTGATTTTATTTCTCTTGTATAATCTTGTTCCATGTAGTCATATTCAAATTTAACAATGCTTTGTATTTTATAGCTGCTGTTTACATACTATGTATTACATACGACTGAACAATGCTACATTTAAAATATTGTTTCCACTAGAAAAAATACTAAGTAATAAGTGTCAAATGGAGATGAAGAACAAACATATTTGGTATATTTATAAAATGCATAGTCATTTAAAATGTGCACAAATAGGATACGTATTTTGCTGTTTACACAGTATGCACACTGTCTAAAGTGTATTTAATAATGTGCTTAACCCAGTAAATTAAAGTATTTATGTCTGGTGATTGTGTTAAACACTTGGAGAGGTAGTGAAAGATACAGCCAGTTACTTCTGCTAACTAAAGTTGAAATTATGCACTTATTATAACCTTTTCTAACAATGTGAGAAAAACAGAGTAAATATATTAAATTTGTTTCACAACAGATGCTTAGGTTGTTAATATTTAAGATGCCTATTCATGCTATTCCTGTCTGCACATTTGTCAAAAATGTAAGCTTGAATGCTAATGTTTGCCAGCAGACTGGAGCAGCCAGTATTCAATGTACTACTGTTCTACCAAAATCATATGCCATAGAAATAAAGGACTGCTGCTAAATCAAAGCACATAGTACCACACGTGAGGGCACACACCTCAACCTTAGCCTTCTCCAGACTTGAAATATGGGGTTTTGTTTTGTTTCTTATTTTATTTATTTATTTATTTTGCAGCTACCTTTGTCCATAGAATAAATCTTAACGTTCCTGACATCTCAGAAAAATCTACTTTAGATAGGGTGTAAATTTCAATTAAGTTTCAACGGGATGAGTTACTCTGTCAGCAGCACAAACACCATAAATTTAAGGGACTGCTTAGGACAAAACCTGACACCAGGCAGTAGCGTTTTACTCATTCTTACCACCCCCACTCCCCCCTGTCCTCTTGAGAAAGTCAGGTCTCCTGGCCTCCCAGGATTTAAGCCTGGAACTTCAGTCAGTCAGGGGAGAAAGGTTATCTCCCGAGAATAGGGTATCTTTCTCTTTTCCCTATCTCTCTTACAAGCATGTGGAGTCCAAGTCCTACAACATTTGCCTGGAAATCCAGCGGCTGAGAAAGTTCTCTAAGGAAGGGCGCAGAGGTCAAAGTTGCCAACCAGGACACTTTGAGAGACGACCGTGTGGTTGACACACGCAACTGAAATTTGCAAATCCCTAAGGGAGGCCAGGGCCAAACCTCCAACAGCCCCCCTCTCCTCTCCTCCCTTGGTCTTCTGGGGTCATCCTAAGGGGGTCCCCATAATGCGTTTCCCCGGTACACACGTGGCACTCTCCACACCTGTCATCTACCTGCTTTGCCCCTCTCGTCACAGTCTTCCCCAGCCTCGGCTCCGCCGCCCGGACATCCTAAGCGTCGGAACAACCAGGGAAGGCCGCCGCTCTCGGATCTGGACCGCAGGAGGAGTTGCGGTGCGGACCGGAGGCTGCACCTGCGATGTCCCGGCCTTCGCTGAGAAGGCAGCCCTTCTTTCTGCCTCCAACCCAACTCGAAAGACACATTCATGCCAGCACCGACCTCCTCACTACAGCCGGCGAGTCTCCAAACTCGGGTGCCGCCGCCTTCAAACTCCGGGCTCCAACTTGTGCGCCCTGGCGCCCGAGTGGCTCCCGGGATGGAGAAGTTGCCATAAACTTCCCAGGCCCCTCTCAGAGACGCTCACGCCAGCCGCGCCGGCGGGGAGCGGAGGAAGGCGGAGATGGACAGGGGAGGGATGCTGAGCGGACTGGCGACCTGGCGGGGGAGCGCGCCCACTCCTCGGGCCCACTCTGCGGGCGCTTCACCTCCCGCCCGGCTTTGGGGCACACACACAGGCTCCTTCTTTCCTCATTTGCTTTTTTAGATCTTTTTCACTCCCCGTTTCTCTTCAAAAAGGGGCCTAGCGATGACCAGAGGAGTTTACTCTGCCAGGGTCTGTTGGGCAGGCGGGTTAATGTGTCCACACCAAGAAAGAGAAGGGACGGCATCTCCAAGTCCCCCGTCCCGACAGCGTTCTCTCACCCTCCCATCCCACTTCCCCCAGATCCTTCTCAACGCGAGAGAAGGGCTTGGAAGATCCCCGCTGCCAGGCGCCCAGGCGCCCGGGAGAGGGGAGTCGAGCCACCCCAACCAGGAGCGCAGGGCGCTACAGAGAAGTTTGGATTGATTCCGGAAAAGGAAGAGAGATGGAGATAAAAGAGCAAGTGTAGCTGGGGAAGGGGAGGCAAAAGAGCAGAACTCACTCAGGCATGGGCGTTGGGGGCAGCAGCGGCTGTCGAGTGCCGGCCGGAGACCAGGCACGGCTCCCCCGGCGGGCGGGCGGGCGCGCCGGCGTCGGACTTCCGAGGCGGCGGCTTGTGCCTCTTCTGCCGCCGCCGCCGCCGGAGCTGCGGCTGTCGCGGAAGTTAATTGCAACTTGACTTCAAGTTGTCTTCTTCCCCATCCGAAGTGGGCGTTTAAAGGGGAGAGCGAGGCGAGGAGCGAGCGATCGAGCGCGCGGGGCCGAGGGAAGGAAGAGCAGGAGGGGGAGGGAGGAGATGTGGGGAGGAGGAGGAGGGGGCGGCGGGGGCGGGAGGGGGAAGGGGACGGCGGGAGCTGCTCTCCGCTCGGCGGTCGCCGCGCCCGCAGTCTGGAGGCGCACCGGAGCGGCCGGGGCGCCCCCCGCGGGAGCCCGCAGCCAGCCGGGGCGCGCATCCAGCCGTGGCGCCTGGAGCCGGGCACGCTGCGCCCGGGGGCTCCGCAGACCCCGCGCCGCCGCCGCTTCAGATGTTGTGCGGTGCGGGCTGGCCGGCGGGGCGGCCGGGGCCGGGCCCGCCTCCCCAGCGCCCGCCCGGCTTCTCCCCCTGGCGGTGGGAGCCTCGGCGGCCGCCAGCGACTCCAGGCGCACCGGAGCCCGAGCCGAGCCGAGCCCGAGCCGCTGCCGCCGCCGCCGCTGCAGCCGCGCGCTGCTCCCCGGGCTCCCTCCCAGAGCGCCGGCCCGGGTGTGGGGGGCGGCGGGCCGGAGGGGCGAGGGTGGGCGAGGGGCGCGCACTGGGGTTGGCGCTGAAGACCGAACTCTCAGACGCGAGGGTAAGTGTGGGCGCTTAGGGGTGCGCAGGGGGTGCGCGGCGCGGTTCTCGACCCCCGCCACCCCTGCCCCCTCACCTCTCCGGGGCCCCCACCACACGCACCCCTCCTCTCGCTGCCTGCGGCTTCCTCTTGTTCGTTGTTTGGCTGGGTTGGGGGGGGCGAGTAAAGAGGGTGACTGTAGTGTGTGTGCCGGCGGAGAAGGAAGTCAGGTAAGAGGCCTCGAAGCACCCCCACCTCTACCTAGCCTGCGTGGGTGGAGGGTCCCCCACTGTGTGGGCCAAATTGTTTCCCCTCGTCAATGTGCGATTGAGATGATCCTTCCTAGAGGACCTCTTCGTTTAAAGCCTTGTTTGTCCATCTCCTCCATCTCACCCTCGTCCCTCTTAGCCCCCCATCCAGGAGCCCTGCACCCCAACTGAGGAACGCGCGGAAGGAGGAGGGGACCTCTCTTGAAGACCCTCACGCGGTGACCTAGCCCAGTTGTTTCAGTATTTATCCTCGTGTCAGCAGCTGCCATTGGGAATGAGACTCCTAAGCTGAGGTCCGATTTCTCCAAAAAAGTGGGGGTATGAGGATTTCAAGGACGGGGACGTAGGCGAGAAAGGGCCATAGAACCTTCCCCAATGGAGACTGAAACTCCAAAAATCTCTACAAGAGCAAAGTGAATGAAGGCTCAGGACCCCGGGCTAAGGAGAAACTGGAACTTGATCAACTTTATTCCTCTCCTCCCACCACCCTGCCCCCAGCTCCGGGGAATCTAACAGGTCTTTTGTTTTGTGTCTTGTCACCTTTGGGAAATTTGCATTGAGTATGACAACAGAAAATCACTACTGTTTACTCAAAGACAAGGAGATGCAGAAAGAGAAAACGATTTTTACTTTGTGTGTGTGTGTGTGTGTGTGTGTGTGTGTGTGTGCTTGGCAGAGTGTAGTTAGGTTATGGCAAGAACTGCAGAACGTCAGTAGTAACAGTAAGGACTGTAGAGCTGCCTAGGTGTATTTTTAGAAGCTGCACTTTCTTGAGTTCCTTTCACACCAGGCTCGCTCTCTCATTAAGTCCCCATAAATAATTGTATTTAGAGAGGAGGAAACTATGGAAGCAGGAGGGAGATTGCTAAAATTTTCATCCCGCCAGCGCAGAGCACTGTTTACAGGGAAGTTCCTGGAAAGTAACTGTGGGCTGAGAATTCAGTTTTTCCTAAAAGCTCTGTTAGGTCCTCTTGTGTCAGATGGCTATGAATAAAGCATGCTGGGAAAATCCTGATATCCGTGCAGTCTTATTTTATCTCTTACACAGTGGTTGATTCAACTTTGCAGCCCTGCTAACAAACATCAACTGTGCTATATTTTTGTGTGGTTTTTCTAAATAAAAGAGAATAGCATGTGTATCCATGCTGCTTTCTATATGCCCCCTCTTTCTGTCAATGGATATTGAATTCACTGGAATTTATACATCTTTTTCATTTGATCATCATTTGAAATTATCAGCAGATAATTTCAAAGACACAAGAATATGTTTAAAATATTTATGAATTAGTGTTCTTTTAGGGAACTAACCCTTGTTTTTTTGAGACACAAATGCCTGCCTCAACTCCTAGTTCTGTAAAGCACAGCAAAAACCTATAAATAATTGTAATGGGCAAAACAAAGTAAAACACAACTTTTCCTTCCAGGATCATTTTCTGCCCCAGTAGGTCCCAGGAAATAGCAAAGCTTCTTTCCTCAGTTTACCAAAATGCTGAGTTGTCTAACCAGTACCAGTATCTCCATCTGAGAAAGACATCGGGTTTGAAATGGAAAAAAATGCATTCTCATTTTTTAATTATTGCTTAATAATAATTTCTTATAGCATGCCTGATTCTCTAATTCTCAATGCCTGAAATGAAGCTTAACAGAAATTTGATATTTTGAAAAAGGTTTTTTCTTCTTTGCACACCTATTTACTTATCTTCTTCCCCAAGTTATCAGAATTTAAGGTGTGATATGCTTCCCTGAGTTGAACTAAGATAACATTTGACCCCAACCTTTTCAATTTACTTTTTTCTCTCAAATTGTCTTATATAGAGAGCTTAGGCTCTGTTTTAATGCAGAATTATGTAATTCTGGGTACACTGTATTACATAATAGTTCAATAGGCTCCTGTTATGTAAGCCTTAGCACATAGTAGGGACTCAATACATATTAAGATATTAATAAAATAGTGTATTTGGCCACAAATATAAATAGCACAAGGCTAAGAGTTTTTTTCCGCAGATGAAAAAGGCAAATTGCCTGAAAGGTGTTCAGTTATTTGCTATGGTTTGAATGTTGGCACCCCCTCAAAATTCATGTGTTGGAACTTAATACCCAATGTAATAGTATAAAAGGTAGGGCCCTTGGAAAATGATTGAGTCATGAGGGCTCAGCTGCACAAATGGGAGAAGGGCCTTTATAAAAGAGGTTTGAGATATCTACCTTGCCCTTTCCTCCATATGAAGACAGCTATAAGGCATCATCTATGAAGCAAAAAGCAAACCTTCACAGACACTGAATATGTCGGTGCCTTGATCTTGGACTTCCCAGCCTCCAGAACTGTGAGCAATAAATTTATTTTTTTCTTTATAAATTATCTAGTCTAAGATATTTTGTTATAGTGTCCAGAATGAACTCAGACAATAATATGTTGGTACTACTGTATTTTTTAACAAGCCCAAATCTAATCTAAATGGCTGAAAGATAAATCTGAAACATACCAAATGGTCAATAATCATAGCTAGTTCAAAAGCTACATTGATTATTTCCCTAAAAGAATGGACAATAAACTATGAGAAAGATGTAACGGGAAGGATAAAACAGTATTAGTCTTAAAGGAACTTATTTGCCAGGACAATGGTGTTAAATGAGAAAAGACAACTAACTCATATATCAATCAGTAAATTATTGGAATCAAAGAAATACTTGAGAAAATAGTTTTTATTTCTCTTTTTAGACCACAGGAAGTTAAGATCCTGAAGCTCTGGGTTGGAAGGTCTTTTTAAAGTTAATTTGGGCTCAGTGCCTTTAGCTCAAGCGGCTAAGGCGCCAGCCACATACACCAGAGCTGGTAGGTTTGAATCCAGCCCAGGCCTCCCAAACAACAATGGCAAACTACAACCAAAAAAATAGCTGTGCGTTGTGGCGGGCACCTGTAGTCTCAGCTACTTGGGAGCCCGAGGCAAGAGAATTGCTTAAGCCCAGGAGTTAGAGATTGCTGTGAACTGTGATGCCACAGCACTCTACCCAGGGTGATAGCTTGAGGCTCTGTCTCAAAATAAATGAATAAAAAATAAAGTTAATTTGGCCGGTCAAACTGACCTTTAAGTGCCATTCAGAAGTCGTGGGGGAGGGCCATTCAACACAGATGTCTTGGGAGAAGGAGAGCTCCCCACTTACTTCCAAAAAGTCAGGGATTTTATCTACAGAATGTTTACCACAGAGTTCAGTAAATATTGTGTGAATGAATAAAAAATTTCCAAAGCAGTTTATTCCATCTTTGTATACTTTATTACATGCATTCTTATATTACACAGAGTTGGTCTTCCTGAAACTTGCAACTATTAGTCTTAGATCTCCCATTTATAACCAAACAGAGCAAGTCCACTCTATCCATCAGGATATACTATATTATGGTGAATAACAAACAATTCCAATTTTTAGTGGCCTAATGTAGTAAGAATCATTTCCTTAGTTGTGCTGTGACTTCATTGGACATCAGCTGGTCTGCTCCATGTCGCTCATTCTAGATTCTTGGCTAATGGAAGAGTTACCATTTTTAGTATTTCGTGTTGCTATGGAAAAATAAAGATCGCTGTGGAGGGTTTCCTGCTAACATTTAAAATGCTATGGCCCAGAAACGGCACACATCATTTGAGCTCACAACTAAACTGGTTGTGTCCCTGTAAAGAATTATCACAAGAGGCTCAGTGCCTGTGGCTCAAGCGGCTAAGGCGCCAGCCACATATACCTGAGCTGGCGGGTTCGAATCCAGCCCGGACCTGCCAAATAACAATGATGGCTGCAACCCCCCCCCCCCCCATCCAAAAAAAAAAAAAGAGAAATAGATGGGCGTTGTGGCAGGCCCAGCTACTTGGGAGGTGGAGGCAGGAGAATCGCTTGAGCCCAGGAGTTAGAGGTTGCTGTGAGCTGTAATGTTACAGCACTCTACCCAGGGTGATAGCTTGAGGTTCTGTCTCAAAAAAAAAAAAAAAAAAAAGAATCATCACAAGAGAGTCAGATAGTACAGCCTACCTTGTGCCCAAGGACTACTGTACTGGTAGTAATCCTTGTCCATGTGATAGCCTGCCAGCTAAACAAGCCCTTCTTGCCACATGATGGCCCAAGTCTTCTATTCTTTAGGGTATGCCCTGCCAATGTGGCCACCAGCTTAAAGAAAGACATGCCATGACTTCTTTCACCACCTGCCTTCTTAGAATGCAGCACTACAACCTCCCCAAGTCACTCTTTTATATTTCCTAATATTATATAGATTTTATTTTCTCAAAACTTGTTTTCCTGGCAAGGGCATAATAAATAAGAACTTTTAACAACTGATATCTGAAAATGTCATGATTATTACTAAAATTTGAAAGTTGCTCTTAAGTAGTTAATTTTCTTATCACAAACACCACAAACACCAAGTGCATTATATAATCTTTTAAGACACATTTTTAAAATTCATTCATTCATCCTACTTGTTCATTCAATAGATAGTCATTGCATACCTTGTAGATGCCAGGCACTCTGTTAAGGACTGAGCATATAGAGATGATTACGAGTTTTCAAGAAACACTTTTTCCAAACACAAGTTATTACAATGGTAATAGAGACACAAAGTATTATGGGAACACTTAGGAAGAAGCAAGTAGCTAACTGGCAAAATTTAGGAAAGTTCCACAGAAGAACTGACCTGAGAACTAAATCTTGAAGATGAGTGAGACTTCTCTAGGAAAAGGGCAGAAGGAGGGAGGATATTTTAAGCAAGAAGACAAGCGTGGACAAAGGCACTGAAAATGGCAAAGCTTGTTTACAGAACTCTAAGGAATTCAGTGAGACTGGAACATGGGGTCTTTGTAAAGGCTGACGAACATTGCGGACATTTTTTGGAGTTTGAATATGATCCTATTCATTGGGGATTGCAAACTCTGATGTCTACCTTGGGCCAGGCACGGATATGTATGGCTAACCAGACCAAGTAAATACTACAAGCAGTGGTGAGGATTGCAGCAATCTGAAGAATATGTTCTCTATCTAACTGGGATGGTAAGTGCCAGTGGTACTAAATGGCAGTTTTTTCCAATTTTAAGAGAAAAGCCAGAAATTCAGGCTTATATGAAAAACTGAATATTAATGTAATGACGTAACCTGCATTTTAAAGTGCAATTCAAGTCCTTAAGCTGGTTTTGACCCGCAGATGTGTTTTATGTAGCTTATGTATGTATATTTCTAGTGAAAGCCAAAATCTTTATTAGTATCCATCGGAGTACAGTATCCCTCATATCCATGAGGGATATTTTCTAAACTCCCAATGGGAAACCATGGATAGTGCCACGCTGTATAAGTAGTATATACTGCTTTTTCCTGTGAATACTTATCCTATGATAAAGTTTTCCTTGTAAATTAGGAACAGTAAGATTAATAATAATAATAACTAATAATAAAATTGAAGAACTATAATATAAGGTAATAAAAGTTATGTAAGTTAGGCCTATCTCTTTCAAAATACCACATATTTTATTGTACTGTACTCACCTATTTTTGGATCATATTTACCTCTGGTAACTGAAACCCTGGAAAGCAAAACTGTAGAAACAGAAGGACTGCTGTGTAATTTAACTCAGTCTACCCCTTAACCAGGTGCTAGAGACTGCCTTGAAGATGTTTCAGTTTTGTCATCATTTTGAAAATGGAGTCTACTAATTGCTTATTCATGCTAGCTCCCCTCTTCCTTTGACACTATGCTTGCCTGCTACTCAATAGTCGGAAGTGCACAACATCCTATTCTGTCCTGTAAACTTTCAAAATGTTGGAAACACGAGGTCCTTTCATAAAGCACTGATCATTTTCTTGTAGGCTTGGTTCATTGTGTACCTCTGTATTCCTAAAGCCATTCAATTCACTGGATTATTGGGTCTTCAAATCTTTAACAAGTTGGCTTGACAGGTTATCAATTTTCATTCAATTTTCTTAACTAAAAGTCAACTTCCTTGACTTTTTATTGTATATCATATACAATAAAATGCTTCCATTTTATGTATTACATGAGTTTTGAATATGAAGGAGCAGCAAATTACATTTCAAGTAAACTTTGAGTAAATAAATGCAGAGTTATATGTAAGCAAAGCAACCTGTGTCTATATGTAAGCAAAGCAACCTGTGTCTAACTACCTGGATTCGAATCCCTGCTTCAATTAATTACTACTTGCATGACCTTGAGCAAGTCTCCTAATTTCTTTCTACTCCCTTTTCCTGATCCATGTGAAAGGGATAATAATAGCACCCACCTCCTGGAGTTAGTAAATGCACAGGTCTTCAACATGGAGTTAAAACCCATTAAAGACTAGCAATTGTTTCTTTTGTTATTATTATTGTTGTGGTTATTCTAATGAAAAAGAACTCCTGGGAGGTAAACAAGAAGAGAAAAATGAATTTTTTGGAATACAAATGGGGCATGAATGACTCCTGGATGTCTTGGTGTGATGGGGATCATATGAGCCAAAGAATAGTGATTGATCTCTATTTATTGGGTTATAATTGTTGGGAATATTTCTATTTTTACTTAAAGGGTTTACAAGAAACCATTTTTCTATTAAAACAGTTACACTTACAAGGAATTGACTGCAACATTTTGCATGAAATTTTAACCCCAAAACCCCTGTAACGATCTTTGTCTATTTGAGACTTTGGGGGAAGGGTGAATACTGCCTCTGCTTCCTTCTGCCACTTGCTCTCCTGCTTCACTTTGGGGGAAGTGAATACCAGACCATGTACACTGCTAACATTTCCCTTAATGATTGTGAAAGTACCTTTTATTTTCCTGTGCTGTAAATACTACCAAATGTGGATTCTTTGCCATTAGTGTATGTTCAGACTTTAAGCCAGAAATATTTTGGATTAAGGAAGAAAAGTATTAGAGAGCATGACCTTAGAGAAATCGAGTCACCACAGAGAAGAGCTGAACTAATTTCTAGCTCCTCTTCTGCCACTAGCCAGCAGGTTTGTTGATGTCCGTGTGGGCAGGGATCTCCCTTGTGTTAACCCATAATCCCTACGCACCTAGAATAAATGGATGTTGGTGAATAATCCTGGGAAGGACACTTAGTATTTATAAGTTTCAATTTCCGTAGACATAAAATGAAGAGGTTGTATCAGTTGACATCAAACTTGAGTGTATATAGGAATTAAGTGAAATACTTGTGTAAGGTGCAGATTCCTTGACTCCATGCCCAGAAACACAGATTTGGTAGAACCAGGAAGGATTCAGCAATCTGCAGGGATTTGGGAGGTTGGGTTGTAAGGAGCAGAAATTCAACTCAGAAAGGAAAGTTTTATTTTTTTTTTTAATTTTGCTTCACGTTTTGTCCTATTTCTCCCCCTTTCAACACATACATTCGAAAAATACAATGTAAGGACTGCTTCAGGCATAATTAGTTCTAGCTGCTCAAATAATGTCACTGATCATCTCTTGATTTGGCCTTCTTCTGTGTTAATTCCTGTTTCAACTTTGTTCTTAGTCTGGCTGGCCTCTGGCTTCCATTCTTCTGACATAAGAAATTCAAACACAAAGAGTATTCCTCTTTCTCAAGATTTCCAGCTAAAGAACTATGCCTGATTGTGCCTGCATCACCTTGTATTAATATCATGTACCCACACCAGCATTCGTTACCAGAGTGAGCACCTGTGATTCTCCAACGCAGTAGCGTTGGGTCATATGCCTCCCCTTGGATTTGGGAGTACCGTCACCCTCCACAAATCATGTAGGGTGGGAGTGAGAAAGGGATGGTTCTTCAAGATAAATTTGGAGTGATTTTTCAAGAAATAAATCAAGAAATAAGGAAAATGGATGATGTAGATCTCCACCTACTACTATGCATTTTTTAGAAGTACTTTGGTGAGAGTGTCCTAATATTATGTTACAAAAGTATAACCAAAGTGCCAAGATGCTAAGCACTTCAACTTTCAAGGTGACCAGGTAGGAGGTGGGAAATGCCTAAGATGGTCACAGTTTCTGAGCCAAGTGCCTCTCTTATTTACCTCAATGTCTGGGACAAATAGTAAGCATTCTGTTTGTGTAAATTAAATATGGGTGATTTGTGCTTTGGAAATCAATGGATTTGGGAAACCATTTACTCATGGAGGTCATTCCAAACATACACTAACATCATTACCCTAGGATCTTCATGAGATAACTTGAACGTTGGTTTATGCAACTGAAAAGAAAACAATAGCTCCAGTTATGGTGCAGAAAGGTAAGAGAAACAAACTAGCAGAAAGCGCAATAAATCCTGGTTTGATTTGTTTATAGGTTTGGTTTTATTTAATAATCGTAGGCAAATGAAGTCTATCCTGGTTTAATGCTGGGTTCCTGTCAACGTGTGAAACACAAATGGACGCACATTATACAGAGAATGAAAACGGGTGGTAAGTGGCAACAGTGTGGAACAGAAAACTGAGTAGACCTTTGGACATTAGCTATCTCTTAGGTGCATTCATTATATGTGAGTTCACAGAAGTAAATTATGATGAATGCATTATTAACCGATTTTTTATTATGTGAGGAAGCTATCATCATTTTCTTACATTAATTGATACAATGAATCTCCCTTTTCTTTTTAGTGTTAAATCATCAGTTTAGTTTCAGATGGCTTCTCTACGTCTCCTTTCTCCTCCCACTTACCTTCCTCAAAGTAAGCCAATCTGCAGAGGGTAGGGTTTTCAACAAGTGATGCTGGAATAACTAGATCTCCTCGGGAGTTAGGGAACGATAACTCTCATTCCTACCTTACACTATACACAAAAATTCATTTACAATGGATTGTAGAACTAAATGTAGAAATTGAAACTATAAAGCTTTTAAAGGGAAACATAATGTTACTTGTAGATAGATAATAAGCAAAAGAAAACAATAACCATAAAAGAAAAAGATAGGTAAATTAAGGCTAAAATGGAAATGGATATTTATCTAAAGGAAAACAGAGTGAGGAGAAATGTCTGAAAATCTCTGATTAAACTAGTTATTTTGACTTGCAAGTGATAGATGCTGACTCTGTAAGCTTAAGCCAAAAAAGAGATTTTTCAGCTTAAGCAACATAGCAAGACCCTGTCTCTGTAAAATATAAGAAAATTAGATAGGTTTGGTGATGTGTACATGAGTTCCAGCTACTTGGAAGGCTGAGCCTGAAGGATCATTTTGAGCCCAAGAATTGGAGGTTTCAGTGAGCTATGAGGACACCATTTCAGTCCAGCTCAGGCAACAGATAGAGACTCTGTCTCAGAAAAAAAGGCAGGGGGAATTTTTATGCAATCCAAAGCTAGGAATGCAAAGGGACCTCAGGAATAGAAGAAGTATTTAAACACTAAAGGGAACCAAGTCAAACCTTTCTCTACATATCTTTGTCTTTCTTCCCCATGGTAGTTCAGCTCCCTTCTCTCCCCGGTTCACACAGAAAATGATGGTTTCCAGTTGTCCTTGAGCTATGGATGTTCTAGTGAAGCCACCCAGAGAAAGGACCATCTTTCTACCTTTCATAATTCTCAGGGTGGACTCTGATTGACCCACTTAGGTCCAGGGACCACCCTTAATCCAATGAGTGTGACCAGAGGCAGGATAGTATTTAAAGAAATAGTAGTTTTTTGTTTTCTTTTTTCATCCGTGGGAATGTAGGGTGAAGAGAAACTGCATTCCTGTTGATGCCCATTCTGTATTTCCTTTTCATTAGATATAAAATGGAGTTCATGAAAATGTTGTACTTGGGCACAGCTTTTAGTGGCTACATTTTTGTGTGTGTTAACATACAATCTCTGATCTCTGATTATCTAAATATCAGCATCTCTTCTTTGAATCTACACATCAACTAAAATATGTTAAGGGCCATAAACGAAAATGTTCATTTTATTAATAGGCACATTTATTTGTAAATTATTAGCTAAGATCTATTCAAATGCAGACATGCTTTGTTCTAGTCTGGATATACAATAAAATTAATTTAAATAAGTTTAATCAACTTCAAAAACAGCAAATTCCAAGACAATTAGGTTAACTTTAAGAACTCAAATTTATTGAGTTAGCAGATGGTAAATTAAAAAACAATGAAGCTAATTTTTAAAATCATTCATTGAATTAAAAAAAAAAAACAGACTTATTTAACAAAACTGTTTTTAAGCAGCTTTTTTCCATCTCTACATGCATATTTTAAGATTCTAATCTGGGGAACTTCTTAAAAGACACCAAGTGAGTTGCAATGCAAGAACACTTTTCCACCATATTACTTCTTAAAACTTTTTAGACGCCCCCTGAAAAATAATTAACAGTAAAAATATAAGAAACAGGCATTTTCTACTTACTGGAAACAACAGTCTGCTGTTTCAATTCCAATTTGCTCTCTAACATGCTCTTGTGGTCTTGTTATGTTGCTGGCCCTGACATATGGGAATTTCTGCGCTAGTTGAGTGAAAGTTATTTCTGGTCAGAACTTTATTTCTGCATTTTAATGGTGAAACATGAAAAGCTTCCTCCTCTAATGCCTACTTGAGCCTTGTGCACCAGTGACTTAAAATAGGATGGGCGGCACCTATAGCTCAGTGAGTATATACTGAGGGTGGTGGGTTCAAACCCACCTAAGCCCAGGAGTTGGAGGTTGCTGTGAGTGGTGATGCTATAGCACTCTATGGAGGGTGATAAAGTGAAACTCTGTCTCAAGAAAGAAAGAAAGAAAGAAAGAAAGAAAGAAAGAAAGAAAGAAAGAAAGAAAGAAAGAAAGAAAGAGTTACCACCACAAAAATACATTTTTCTTGGGTCTTTTGTTTTTCCTTTGCTTTCTAGTTGTAAGTGCTAGAAGCTGACTCCTTGAGCTTATAGGAAAAGGGATGTTTCATGGAAGCACCCCCAAACATGGGGCTTTTGTGTTTCTACTTGTTTGAGTCTTCTTGCAGTTTTTAGAGGTGGAGCAATTAACATTCTTCAATACACAAAGTTTACCAGAAACTTTTTTTTTCTCATGTGAAAGTTCAGTCATTTCTGCTTCTGAGGTTTTTAGAGATGGAGATAACACCATTGATAGATTAACAGACATCATTTGCATTGTGCCAGCTATTCCTAGTTTTAACATGATGGCATATGTAGAAGTAGAGCCATTCATATAGTAATGAGATTCTGGCTGGGCATGGTGGCTCATGCCTATAATCCTAGCTCTTTGAGAAGCTGAGGTGGGAGAATTGCTTGAGGCTAGGAGGTTGAGACCAGCCTGAATAGCAAGACCTGAAATTAGCCAGGTGTTGAAATGCATATCTGTAGTCTGGGCCACTGGGGAGGTTGAGGTAGGAGGATTGCTTAAGCCCAGGAGTCTGAGGTTGCAGTGAGTATAATGACACCACTGTACTCTACCCAAGGCAATAGAGTGAGACTCTGCTCAAAAACAAAACAAAACAACTCAATGAAACAGTGAAGTTCCTCCATTTAAAAATATGGAATTGATTTGTTTGAAAGCCTGGTTACTCAATTAGTGTATACTCTTTTCTTTAGCATGGGCAGCTACGAGCTGTGATATAATGTATTTTATGATCCTAGAAATTCCTTGTCTAAGAGTTGGTCTTAACTTTACTTCATATTACATTACTTGATCAGCAATGTTTAGGACTGTATTAATTGGTTTTGATAGACCAATTTATAAGTCATAATTTTAGTTAAAAACCTTGAGATATAAAAACACATCTATCATTAAGATTAATGTAGTATAATAAAAATTATCTTATGTTGTTCATGTGAAACTAGCTCCAGCCTCTTTTCTCCTTGAAATAATTGTTTTTATAATAACCTTTTGATAATGTGAGTGAGTCTTCTTCGGAATGTAATTGTAAAAATGTGGCAGGACAGACTATATTGTTTTTAATTACACTAGAACACGTGAAAATAAGAATGGATCATGGCCAGTGAAAAAATGCAGTAGTTGAAATTTCTGATTTGCAGAAATAGAAATCAGAGACACAGATATAAAACTCCATAATTAGTCTAAACATCTAAATAAATGGATAGGAGTTAAATGTCAAGAAGAAATTGAATGGAGAAATTATAGAATTGTAATTTATTATGTAGGCTTCTTAAGGGCAATAAATATCTTATTATATGCCTTTTTCTAACAGAGGGCTTAACATATTTTATACTATCGTATTAAATAAACACTTCCTGAATTTAGAAATAAAATGGGTGTTATTCTAAAAAATAAGGCAGATGGATCAGAAGTAAAAATCAAAGTTATAATAGAAGAAAACTTTTCACATATGAAAACTACACTGACATTGTAAAGTTTCTTTCTTTCTTTCTTTCTTTTTTTTTTTTTCTTTGAGACAGAGTCTCAAGCTGTCACCCTGGGTAGAGTGCCTTGGCATCACAGCTCACAAGCTCACAGCAACCTCAAACTTTGGGCTTAAGTGTTCTCTTGCCTCAGCTTCCCAAGTAGCTGGGACTGCAGATGCCCACCACAATGCCTGGCTATTTTTTGGTTGTAGTTGTCATTGCTGTTTGGCAGGCCTGGGCTGGATTCGGCCAGCTGAGGTGTCTGTGGTTGGCACCCTAGCCGCTTGAGCTACAGGTGCCAAGCCTGACATTGTAGTTTCTTTTGAGAAAAATTAAGGAACAGAAAGAAGTGCCAGACATAGATTTGTAAATTTAAAAATTTTTAGGATAAATAAAATTTCTTCACATAGGTGAAAGAAAACACACGTACTTTTATAGATTATTCTCATATTTGTTACATAGAAAAATAACTTTAAAAAAAAGGAAAAAAGGTAGATTTCTACATAAATTTTAGGAGAAACAGATTTGAAGAAAGAACAACCAGAAACTCTGATTGTTTTCTTGTCAGAGTTCAATAACTTCTCTTCCTGAGGTTTGATAGATAGAATTGCAGATAACACCATTGATACGCTAAATTGCATCATTTGCATTGTACCAATCATTATGAGTTTTAAATGATGGCACATTTAGATCTAGGGCTATTTATGTAGAAATAAAAAGGTTTATGCCTACCAATTATTGGTTTATATATAAAAGCAACAGAATAATAAAATCTTCCAGGTATCAGAAAATATGACAACCGAGACTCTTTTCTGCAAAAATTGCAGAAACATATGTCCAAATACCTTAGAGATGAGGCATAAAAACTCAAGAATAAGAAATTTAAAAGTTTCTTTTTACTTAAAATTAAAAGAAAAAGGTAAGTACTAAGCATTGAAGGTAAAGATAAGTAATAAATAAATATAGTGAAGTAAAAGTGAATTAAGAATTGATGCTGATAGATAAATACTTTTTTGCTAGGGAGCAGCGTTTTCAATAAGATTTCTGAAAAGGGGGTTTTTATACTTTAAAATAAAGTATTTTTGCCTAATGATCACAATATGGGAAGAGGAGATAAAGAAAACAAATTCATTAGAAGATGATGCATTGTTGCTTTATTTTTAAATCATTAGACAAATACACATTTCAAGATAATTGTGGACTATTTAACGTAGGCACTAATTGAATCGGAAACAGAATATTTATTTTCTAAATAATTGTCAGAGATAAAAAATAAACAAAACAGTTCATGCAAAAGACAAAATGGAAGGAAACAATGAACTAGTAAAGGAAAGAAGTATAAAATAAGTCCAATTATGCTTAAAAATTATGACAAATATAAATGGCTTATAATTTCTTATTCAAATAGAAAGATTCTCAGATTAAATTAGAATGAACGTCTAATAATTTGGTGGTGCCTGTGAATCACACTTAAAGAAAAATGACACAGAAATATTCTTTAATGGCAAAGATTTTTCCAGTCTAACATGTTCATGTCCAAATCAGATATATTAAATAATATATTATATATTACTATAATTATAAATTATAAATTATATTATATATAATATATAATATAGTGAATATTAATATATTATTAATATATATAATATATATTATATCTATTGAATAAATAATGCAGAATTTCTTTTGTCAAAAACACTAAACATGACAAAAAGGAGTATTTTATAATCATTCTTAGTATAACAGTACTGTGGAAATAATGGAACTGAAAGATTATGAATTGAATAACTTTAAATGAAAACTAATTTGAATATTCTATTTTTTCATATAGAACTTATCACAGCAAAATAATGTGTATCCCAGTACAGAAGCTTACAAAAATCAGGAACATTACAGATTCCTTAACATTAATTGATTAAATAGTTCATAAAAGTAAATCATTAATTTAATAGGTTTAAAAAAAATACTAGATAGGGCAGTGCCTGTGGCTCAGTGGGCGGGGCACAGGCCCCATATACTGAGGGTAGTAGGTTCAAACCCAGCCCCGGCCAAACTACAACAAAAAAATAGCTGGGCATTGTGGCAGGCGCTTATAGTCCCAGCTACTTGGGAGGCTGAGACAAGAGAATCACCTAAACCCAGTGGAGTTGGAGGTTGCTGTGAGCTGTGATGCTACAGCACTCTACTGTGGCCGTTAAGGTGAAAACCTTGTATCTACAAAAACAAAAACAAACAAACAAACAAACAAAACTAGATAAAATGTAATACCTGTTCCTGATAAAATGGTAAATATAGCAAAAAGAAGATATTTCTTCAATATGATAATAAATATTTTATACTAACATTGAACTTGATGTCAAATACTAAACATATACATATTTAAAAACAGGGTTAGATGAAAAGTGCTAGCATGTTGGTGCCTTGATGATGTTTTTTAATGGTACTTTTAAAACCATGATTAATGTAATAAAATATAGTAAAGAAAAAGGAGCTATAAAGAGTGGGAAAAAGCCAGACATGATAGTATAGGCCTCATAGTCCCAGCTACTCGAGAGGCTGATGTGGGAGACTTGCTTGAGTCCAAGAGTTTGAAGCAGCAGTGACCTATGATTCCTGCATTCCAGCCTGGGTGATGGGGTGAGACTCTGTCTCAAAATTAAATACATACATACATACATACAATGAAAGAAGGAAAGAACACAACATTATCAGAATGTATTGGAAAAATATTTTTATAGTTTGAAAACCCAAAAGAGTCAATGAAAACACGAGTGAACTTAATAAATTAGTAAAATATTGTAAAGAAACATAAATCAACAGTATTTCTAAATATTAGCAACCATTAACTCAAACATAGACTTTTAAAAGAGATTCATTTCCTAAGAGCAACAAAACATATATAGCCATATTATTGTTTTTAAACCAGAAAAATATGACTATCTAAATAAAACTTTTTGAGAGCTTTAAAAATCTAAAGTTAATAATAAAAAGACTGGTTTAAAGTTTAAAATATAACATTTTTATATTGTTAACTCTTTTCAAAGTATAAATTTAATGAAAATCTAATAGCAATCTGTCTTTTGTTTTTTATATTTTGAGGTAGTCATGATTTCATCATAAATCTGGAAGAAAGAGTAGGCAAGAATAGCAAAATTCGATTTTCAGAAAGAAGAGTAATGAGAAGAGACTAGTCTTATCACATATCAAATAACTGATAAAGTTAATAATAAATAAAGTTAGAGATACTGATTAATAAATAAAATCAATGATACATAGATTAATGAGACAAAATATACGGTCAAACTACATTATATATAAAAGTAAAATATTTGGAGAGACTTTACCTAAAAATGCAATCAGTGTACCCTAATTCTATGTACCCTCAATGAACCCCAAACAATAAAAAATATAAAATAAAATATTTGATAACTCAGCACAAATCACTAAAATGAGAAAACTTTTTGCAACATATGGACTGGTCAATAGTTTGGAGGAAAAATCTACTTTTACACTCATTATACATACATAACAAATTACCAAAACTTAAACCATAGGAAGTACAAAAGGATTTTACTTTATACGGTTAGAATATTGTAACAAATTGCAAAGTAAATGATGAAATATATTTGATTACATTAAAACAACAATATAAAAAGCAAACAGTAGCCTAGAAGCAATTATTTGAACTTAATAACAGTGTTAATATGATTATTTCACAGGCACACATACAAACTCATAATAGCATCCAACCCACATATGAAATAACAATAGAATCACATTTAACCAATACATGAAATAAGAATAGAATCACATTTCACACAAGATTAAACACATTTGCCAACATATCCTATCCTTAGTAATAATCAAATGACTATAAATAAGTTATATTTAGGTTTTATCATTTATTTTAAATTCATGTCAAGGACGTACACTCCTATTACATTTAGATCAACGCACCCTCAAAGGACAAGTAGAAAAGCTGGTAGTTGGATGGGGCTGCTCAGTAAGCTGGATCACGTGAGCCCAGGAATTGGAGGCTGTAGTGCACACCACGTTTGCCTGTGAATAGCCACTGCACTTCAGCCTGGGCAACATAGTGAGACTCTTTTTTATTTGGAAAAAGAAAGGAAAGAAAAGCTGGATAAAATCTAGTAAACATTTGTTTAAAGGCATCAGAGACTCCGAGTAGGAGAGGGCCTCTGAGCAGGGAATTCAAGAGAGATCTCACCTAACAACCTGTCAAAAGTGAAAATAAAATGTCTCTTGATGGAGATATGATCATCCAGAGATTCAGGGTGCCCTTACAGTATCTTATACACAATGTCTAGCTGTCAATAAAATTATCAGGCATACCAGAAGACAAAATGACTCAGAACAAAGCTGTAGAAGATTCAAATATAGGAGTAACAGACTTTAAAATACCTATATTATTAATAAGTTAAAAAAGTAGATGAGAGTATATTAAATTTCAGCAGATTACTGGTAACTATGATGAACAATCAAATAAAAGTTCCAGAACTGAGAAATAAACTGACAAAAATGAAAACTTAATAGATGGAGATCAGAGCAAATTAAAAACAGTTGGAAGAATTTATTTATGAACTGGAAGGCAAAGCAATAGGGTGATGGGTTGGGCCACATCTATGGTGCATATTTTTATCTATAATAAAAAATAAATAAATTAATTAATTAAAAAAAAAATAAAAACTGAAAATACAATGTTAATACCTAATGGACTTAAAAAGGGTGCTTTGAAAAAGGTTTCTTCTTACATAACTGGGGACATATATATCTATATAACAGTTCTTGGAAATATTTTGGCATCTCTGGGACTGTGCCAGGCCTCATGTGTAGAAATGCTGACTACAGACTTATTTATGATAGTGGTGACAACCTGCAGGCAATGTTTTCAGTACATTGTTTCAATTAATCTTCACAACAGTTTAAGGTGGTAGTTACTATTAAAATCCCCATTCTGCTTATAGAAAACTGAAACATTGAAACACCGAGTAACTTGCTCAAGATTATATAGCAAGGATTTTAATCAGGCTCTCTGGTTCCACATTCACTTTAACCTGTTGTAGGCATTTGGAAGCAAGATAAATAACACTAGAGACCTGCTAAATACACATAAGTATAGTACATTTGGTCTATATAATATTTTGCAGGTATTAAAAGTGAACATTCTGCACACATTAGCAACATGGGAAGTATTTCTGATATAATGTGAAGAGGAAAAAAATCAAAATCATAGAACTACAATGAATGGAAAAAATATGCATATAAATATGATTGAAAGCAAATATCCCAAAAGACTAAGAGCAATTATGTGAGGTTAGTAGCATAATAGTTTATTTTATCCTTTTCTCAAATTTTTAGTAATGTATGTTTCTTATGTCAAAAATATATATCATTATCCTTATATAAAAAAGCAGTAGAGTATTTTGGTTAAGAACCATGGACTGCCTATGTCAACTTCTTTCAGATGTATGGCCTTGGATAAGTTATTACCTTTTCTTTCTATAAGTTTCTATATTTATCCTGTAAAATAAAGGTAGTTGGCTTGGTGCCTGTGGCTCAAGCAGCTAAGGCGCCAACCACATACACCTGAGCTGGCAGGTTTGAATCCATCCCAGGCCCACCAAACAACAATGATGGCTACAACCAAAAAACAGCCGGGCATTGTGGTGGGTGCCTGTAGTCCCAGCTACTTGGGAGGCGGAGGCAGGAGACTCGCTTGAGCCCAGGAGTTGGAGGTTACTGTGAGCTGTGATGCCATAGCACTCTACCCAGGGTGAGAGCTTGAGGCTCTGTCTCAAAACAAACAAACAAACAAAAAAAACAAGTAGCTATAATAATCTTATAAGATGATTCTGAAAATTGAATAAGACTTAAATGTTATTTAGAATAGTACTCAACCCTTAGAAAATATGCAAGCACAAGCTTGTGTGTTCTTATTTTACTACCAGACCTCATTGTTTTAGAGCTCTTAGGTGACCAGGTAACTGGGCAAAATGACAGTTCCTTCCAGCTGGTCCTCAGAAAGACACACCCATTAGCAATGAGTTTTGCTTCTGAGTGTATACCTTAATTAGTTCTTTCAATGAAGTCCCCAATACAGAGTTTTCTAGGAATTCACTGTTATTGGTTGAGGAATCACTTCTGAATTCTTTCCCAGAAGCAGTGACAAAACTAAAATACCCGATGCATTTTTTTTTTACTTTCAAGAAGTTCAGACTTTCTGCTTGTGTCACATCTCTGGTATGAATGATTGAAATGGCCCATTGAAGCTACACTGCATGAGCATCATCAGGACTGAATGAGAAAATGTAGTTATTTACTTTACCAATTCCACCTGTCTGTAGATGCATGATTTTTTATCTAACAGACTGAATAACAATAGAAAGCTATTTAAGAAATAAAACATTTCCTGAATTATCCATTCCCCTCCCACTGCTCCCCGAGAGCCAGAAAATGTTCTTTAAACCTTTTTTTGCCACATGTCCCATCCAAAACATTTGGAAGCTTTTTGCTGAATTTTCTTATTACTTGAAATAGTTTCATTAAAATTGTAAGATAAACTACATATATTTTAAAAATCTGTTAAGATACTTGGTTAGCTGTCTTAATGGCTAATGAAATGATGAGATCTTGTAATAATACCTGCCAGTAAAATTGAAAAGTGTTCACCAGGTAGCATATTGTAATACCTCTAAGAGGAAAAGATACAAAGACAGGAATTGGCATTTCACCCATTTGTGACAATAATCCCTTATGATGTGTCTGTTTTTCAGGGTGTTGCAGGCCTCTGTTCTTCTGTGAGGGTAGGTGTAGGACTTCTGGGTGCTCTGTTTTTCAGGGTGTTGTAGGCCTCTGTGCTTCTGTGAGGGCAGGTGCAGGACTTCTGGGTCCTCTGAGGTGAGTTCACCACTTCCCTGATACTCTCAGCCTCTTAACTGCTTCTTCTCAGTCCATCTGACACCCACTGGCAAAGTCCTTTGGTTAAATTACCTAATAATTCTCTGCTCTCTCATTTAATAAATGTTTAACACATGGATATATGAGTTTTCCATTTTTGTCAAGTCATTATTCCTTTCAGCCTTGTTCATGGAGTATTTCTGAGTTTATCTTCCACCCTATTTGAGGATTTACCCCCAATACTCTATGTCTATGCTCTCTTTTTTAACAGGTTTGTTATGTTATGACACAATACTGCTCCTTAGGACAGATTTACCGTCTAAGACTCAAGTCAGCATTTCACAACCAGTGAGGACTAGTCACATGAAGAGTATGACAGTAGTGAAATTCCTGTTCTCTCTGGAAAAAAACAGATCAGAGGATTCAGTCATCAAGTGGTGAATCAATGACAAGCAGTAACAAGGTGAGAAACAATGTTACTGATAGATGAGCTCCAGGTGATGATTATATGTGAATTACTTTCTTATGCGGTAGACACTGCACAGTTTCTTCTTGTCACAGTGTAATTTTATGCAGTTTCACATGTTCTTGTTGCTACACATAAATGGAATTGGATTTGTTCCATTCTCACTGACTTCACTGTGTAAATTGGACAAGTTTCTAAACAGTTCTGGGCTTCAGTACCTCCACTTGAAAATTGAAATAACAGTATTTACCTTTTATGTAATGAGGGTAAAAATGTCACAACATAAAACAACCGGCATCCCACAAGCAATTTCTACTGGTTTTTTCTGTTCCTATTCACGGAGATAGAAAGGAAAGAGTTAACAGACAACTTCACTTTTATGTGACTGTCTTATGCATAAAATTCAGGAAAGAGGTGAAATTCTCACCTCTGTATCTTTTATTCTTTCATTCATTTCTTTATAAGTTTCTACTGTAAACTAAGAACTTGGGTGCTTTGGAAGACAGAAAGGAGAATTAATTTCATTCTCAAGAAAATTGGCATCTAGAAAGGGAAGTCATTTTTACAAATCAGTAAGGGACAGAACAATGTGCTGTTGTAACTTACAAGCAAGAAAAACTATGATAACTGGGGTTAGCAAGGAAGGTTTCATGGAGGAAGTAGTGTTCAATTGGACTTTAAAGAAAGGGTATAATTTGGACAGTAAGGAAAGAGGAACTGAAAAGGTCCTTTCATAACTGATGGAAAATAGAGTATTCTTGGGATGCAAATCCTGAGGATAGCGAGGGCCAATGTTTTGTATATGTGATTTTGTAGAGCTGACGATAGACTTACGCATGCCTGGATTCTGGTATACTGTGCAGGTCCTGGAACTAAGTCCCCATAGTTGCCAAAGGGAGGGACAACTGTAGTGTGACTGGGTAGGAAAACATTGTCCTGGGTTTAGAAAGATGGGTTGGCCTTACCTTAAATAATCCCTTCTGCCTCCCTGGCCTCCGTCCTTTACTTGTGAGAGGAGTAAAATATTCCCTGCCTCTCAGTTTTTCAGGCCCCTGGAAAAGATCAAATGGGGGTTTGCTTGTCGAAGTTGTTTGGAAACCATGAAACACTCTAAATAAAAAGGATATATTTTTTTCTTTTCTCCCTTGTGCCATAAACTTTTTGATGGTACTTGCCAAAGCCAGACACTTTAGTGCTTAAAGAATGTCTGATGAAAATAATAATAAATTATTGATCGAGTGGATGAGCAGATAAATGAATGAAACAAAACATTTTGTCAGCATGGAGTAGGAAGATGTATGATACGAACAGAGAACAGACCAGCACTGAGTGTTGGCAATGTGAGTGTGCCTAGTGGAATGGGTGCATCACGCCAGTGGTTATCCCTGCATGCTCTGGGGACCAGCAGCATCAGTGCCACCTGGAAACTTGCTAGAAATGCAAAAGCCTCCCCAAACCTCCACCTCCAGCCCAGACCGACTAATCTGAAACTCAGGGTGGAGCCCAGGAAGCTGTGTTTTTAACCATCTCTCTAGGTCAGTTTGATATATAGTGAGGTTTTGAGAGCAAAGACTTTGTAGTAAGGTGAGTTTGGAAAACTTTCTGCAGTAAATTCTGTGCTGATGAATGTTTTCTACTGTGGACGGACATCATCAGAGACATATCTCCAGAGTGATGAGAACAGACATTGTACCTGAAAAAATGTATAACTCCAGCATAGAAAGGACAATTAGAAATACTGGAAAATGCATTATATTTGCCAAGCTCCAGAGTTGACGATTTGGGTTTCTCCTAACTCCAGATGATAATCCATTTAAGAGGAAAGGCATTGCGTCAGGCAGTAAGGAAACAGACTTGGTCAACAGAGACCAGACACGATGCGAGTGTTTATGTGAAAAAGTGGGTGCAAATTGTCAAATAATGGCCCCAACCTTTCTGCAGACAGAAGAGTAAGTAGGCTCCTTAATTCTGACCACATGTGGGAAAACATGAAATGGAAGCTTCCAAACCAATTTGAGAGGGCAGCTCTTCCTAAGACTAGGCAAACTGCATGGCCACAAACTTAGCTGAGTCTGCTGAAAGCAAGAACATTACATGGAGGAGAAAGAAAAATTGTCAAGGGAAACATTTATCTTAAAGGAAAAGAATCCGGACACCACATATTGGTGTGGATGTGGAGAAAAAGGAACTCCTCTGCACTGCTGAGGGGAGTGCAAGCTAATGCATCCCTTTTGGAAAGAAGTATGGAGAATATACTCAGGGATCTAAAAGTAGACTTACTGTTTGATTCTGCAATTCCTCTACTAAGTGTATATCCAAAAGACCAAAACTCACTTTATAACAAAGATATTTGCACCAGATTGTTCACTGACGCTCAATTCATAATAGCCAAGTCATGGAAGAAGCCCAAGTGCCCATCGACCCGTAAATGGATTAATAAATGGATTAATAAATGGAATATTATGCAGACTTAAAAAAGATGGAGACTTTACCTCTTTTACATTTACATGGATGGAGCTGGAACATATCCTACTTAGTAAAGTATCTCAAGAATGGAAGAAAAAATATCCAATATACTCAGTACTATTATGAAACCAATTTACAATCACTCACACTTTCATATGAAGAATATATCACAACTGTGGCCCAATATGAAGGAGGGAGGAGAGAGGTGAGAGGGGATGGGGGACATCAGATCGAGGGAGGGTGAAAGATGGGATCACACCTATGTTGCATAATGCAAGGGTACACGACAGATCTATTAGTATAGAGTATAAATGTCTTAACACAATAATTAAGTAAACGAGATGAGGTATATATTAACCAGGGTGATGTAAGTGCTCCTAATTCTATATGAAATTAGCACAATGTACCCCATAAATGCATTAATGTATACATGATGTGTTTATGATTGAATAAAAAATAATTTTAAAAATTAAAAATAAAAAAAAAAGAGAGAGAGAGAACAAAAGCATTGTTAAGAGTTGAGTTGTCCCAGCAGAATCTTCCTGATGAAATGGTTTATTCCTTCTTTCTACCTGACCTTTGGGCTGCTTGGATTTTCATTTTTTGTACAGATATCCCTTATTTGTATGAGCTTCACCATTTCCTTCTAATCAGTTGACTTTTGATTAAAATATCTAGAATCACTTTTTGTTTCTTTTCCTTTTTTTTTTTTTTTTTTTTGCAGTTTTTGGCCAGGGTTGGATTTGAACCCGCCACCTTCAGCATATGGTGCTGGCACCCTATTCCTTTGAGTTACAGGCACTGTCCCCTCACTTTTTGTTTCTTGATAACAATGAATCTTTTTTATAAAAAATAAAAT
This sequence comes from Loris lydekkerianus, assembly GCA_963574355.1. NCBI lineage: Eukaryota > Metazoa > Chordata > Mammalia > Primates > Lorisidae > Loris > Loris lydekkerianus. The sequence continues at coordinate 70,967 of CAUYPK010082850.1, forward strand.
TTATATCTATTTATGATGTAATGTGATATTTTGAAATATTTATCCCTTGCAGAATGGCTAAATAAAGTTAATTAACATATGTATCACTTCACAGACTTATTATTTTTCTCTGTGGGGAGAACATTTAAGATTCACTGTCAGTGATTTTCAAGTATACAATACATTGTTATTAAATATAGTCACTATGTTGCACAACAGATGTAGTGAAATTATTCCTTCTAACTGAAATTTTGTATGCTTTGACCATTATCTCCCCAATTTTCCTCATCACTAGCCTTTCATATCCACCACTCTATTCTCTTTCTGTACGACTCAGACTATTTTAAAATCCACAGATAGTGAGATCAGGAAGTATTTTTCTTTCTGTGTCTGGCTTATTTCACTTAACATCATGTTCTCTAGGTGTTATCTGTGTTGTCACAAATGACAGGATTTAATTTTTTCAAGGACTAAGTACCATTCCACTGTGTTGCTATAGCTCATTTTCTTTACTCACTCATCCACTGATAGACATGCAGGCTGTTTATGTATCTTAGCTATTGTGAGTAATGCTACCAGGAATATGGCAGTGCAGCTATCTCTTAGACATACTAGCGCCATTTCCTTATGTTGTATACCCAGAAGTAGGATTGCTGGATCATATGGTAGTTCTATTTTTAATTTTTTAAGGAGCCTCCATAGTGTTTTTCATAATAGTTGTACTAATTTACATTTCTACCAACAGTGTATCTGGGTTCCCTTTTCTCCACAATTTCATCAACATTGTTTTTTTTTTTTTTTATAGTAGCCATTCTAACAGTTGTGAGGTAGCATCTCATTGTGATTTGAATTTTTATCACCTGGATGAAAAGTGAAATCAAGCATTTTTTCATATACATGTTGGCATTTGTATGACATCTTTTGACTCTGTGTTTTCACAGTGTCCATCTTCATTTGACTCTTCCAAAACAGTATTGTTGATAATATCTGAACATTTTTTTTTTAAACATATTTTAAAAAGCTCCTTCAGGTTCTGTTGGTATGTCCCCTGGGCTCTTGAGTATTATGGGATAAGCCACTGCACTCCTGGTGTATGAAGTCCTGCAATTCAGGGCAGGGGAAGAGCTCTGCTGTGCCACCAAAAAGAAGTCAATGCTTTACTTCCCTCCATGAATCTTATTCTAGGTCAAAGAGATTGTTTGATATTCTTAACTTCAAAACTGGAAGCTTGTTTCAGCTTTGATCTCTTTACAAAGTTCCAGCAGAAGCTCACATATTATCAGCTCATAGGCTGCTGTCAGTATATTCTGACTTTTCAACCAGGATAATTATAGTTTGAGAGTGGCCAACCTGATTAAGAAATGCAAATTTGGCAATATCATCATAAAGAGATACTTTCTTTTCTCTCTTTCTCAATATTTATGCCTATAAGATATATGTTACAAGCTGGTTAAAGAACCTATAGTGGACATCAGGTACTCTTTTGTTGTTGTTATTATTTTAATTTGTCCCTGCATCCTTTCTTTTTAAGAACCACCTTTCCTCTATTTCAAGTGTTATTTATAAGTCTGTAAATCCAGGTCCATACTTCCCAGCCATAGGAATGCGCATATAATCCGGATTGGATAATCCAAGCACCTAATACAAACAACTAGCAAAAAGGAGTAATTCCTTCAAGCAGTACTACACAGTGTTCCCTTTTAAATGATGAATTCAGCCATTGAGAAGGGGAAGGTTCTTGGGACAATGACACATACGAATAGAAGTTTATAGCTTATAAGGTTTGTGCAATCATGAAGAGAGATCTAAAAAATAGAGTAACCTGGGGGGAAGTTGAGGAGAGACAAGAAAACTGATGGCATCATTTGAATCTCTATATTCTGCATGGCCTAAAGCCAGAATTATCGCCTTCATTTCCCTTATAACCTTCATTAAAGTCTGCCCCTTTTCCCTTTTTGCATAAAGAAGTTTGAGTTGGGCTTTTATCACTTACAACTGAAAAAGTCTTGATTAATCTTTGTGTGCCTGTAAATGAAAATATTTATCTAGGATTTTCAAGAATATTATCAACACAGTTTATCTATCTACACACACACCCGTTTATGCGTTTGTAAACAGATAGGTTTATGGTGTTGTGTGGTATAAACATCTTTCCTCTTGGTTAAAATTGATTTATTTGTTTCTTATCACAAAAGGTTTTGGTTCTCCTTCTCTTAGCTATTGGTCCATTTCTTTATCACTTACTTGCTTTCATGCAGACATCTGCAATGATTTTCCTCCTCCATGATCAAAATCAATGCCTTCAGGAATTCAATGGGGTCATTCAATATTTTAATTCATTTTGGATTTTCCCTATCTTATAGGAGCTGATAATTATCCATCTTTAATCACTGAGCATGGGCAGAATATTAAGATAATTCCCAGTAAACATAACTTCCTATAATATAATACTACACTAGACATTATTAAAGATGTTGTCACATGTATCACCTCATTTGTTTTTCATAATGTTCCCTTGCAGCACTGAGATTCCTACTTATAGCAGAATAGGAAGTAGATATTGAAAAAACTAGGTGACCCCCAATTTACTTAGCTAAAAAGAAACACTGTCTGAAATTTAAATCCAAGCTTTCTGGTTCTAAATACAGCAATATCGTCCTCAGAGCTTTTTTTTTTTTTTTTTTATGGTAGGCACTCAGTTGACCTAGTTGTATTTTACTACAACAGTAGTTTCTGCATCATTAAGTTTTGAAAATAACTGTAAAATTGGATCACTTTTTTTTCAAACATGAAGAAACAGTGTTATGATATCCTAGGTATCACAACCATAGCACATATTTTTTTTGCCTGAGATTTAACTTAGAAAAAACTAAGTTAATTTTTTCTAGTTAACTAGAAAAAAGTTTAGGTATGAATGTTGAGGAGCTGGAGGAAGAGAAAACGTTTTTGGCTCTTCTAATATGTAAAAATTATTACAGATTTTCTTCATGTGCCATCTATCATGACATTTTGACACTTTGATTCCTGTGTAACCCAGTCAGTTGGATTACTTATGCTGCCCTCTGTATTAGAAGCCTCTTTGACTCCCAGCCATTTTTTTCACACTATAGTGGTTGTTAAGAAATTTATGAATTAGTGTTGAAACTAAAAATACATTTCTCTTCTGTCTGGTTAAATCGGTTGGAACTCCGGCTCTGTGAGCAGTCTCGATCTAACTTTATCTTGTATTATTTACTGATATCTGTGCTCTATGATCTCATGTCACCCCCACTGCTAGTATGTTCATGCTCCACAGCAGTGTTTTGGGCCAGGGCTGAGCTCCCCAGGTAAGCTGTATCTTGACAATGGCTTCAAAATCTCTTGCTTCTCAATGAAAAGGAAAAAAAAAATAATAATAATAATAATTACATTTTCTTTCAGGTGAACAGGATATAAAATCCTTCCTTCTGCTTGAGATTTCTCATCTCTTCCATGTTATACATTAAATAAATCTGTTCTGATGTCTCTGGTTTGTGACCTCCTGATATCTGTTCTAGTAGGACATGGTTCTTGGGAGTTTGGTTCAAAACACTTATTTTAGGAAAAAGTCATATGAATCTCAGAGGGGGATGTTATCAAACTGACCCTTTTCAAAAGATCAGAAATGATGATTTATTATCTGTAGTAAATTGTTATGTACTTTTTTTAGTGTATTTGTCATATTACAAACATGTGATTGAATTTTTTCCTTCAAATAGCTTTACAATGGTATTTAAATCTGAATATTTAAATATAAGATTCTTGCTTTAGCTTCCTTCCTAGGTTCTAAAATAAAGAAAAAATAAGTGTGTACACACACATTTTTATAATTTTGACAAGCAATAAAGATAATATAAACATATGGTTTTGATTGCAGACAGTCTCTGACTTAAAGTGGTCTGCCTTATGATTTTTCTACTTTGCAGTGATGTAAAACTGTCACAAGTACATGTAATGCACAGTGTTCAATAAATTACATGAGATAGCACATAATTATAAAATAGCATCGTGTTGAATGATTTTTGTACAACTGTAGGCTAATGTAAGTGTTCAGAGCACGTTTAAAGTGGGTTATGATAAGCTATGATGTTTGGCAAGTTAGATATATTAAGTGCATTTTTGATTTATGATATTTTCAACTATTATGAGTTTAGTGGGAAATAAATCCACTATAAGTCAAGGAGCACTTGTATGCTAGAAATAATAATGATTTCTAATCTTTCTGAATTTATTTTATCTAAATACTATTTTAATTTTGTAAAAATTAAAGATTGGGAGAAAATTTTGAGAATGATTAACATAGCCATCCTGTATCTTTGCCAAACCTTTATCCATCTAGTTCTTTTAAACTAATAGCACCCTCATTATTATTTTGGAGGGCCACCTTTTCTCCCCTCTGAGTCTATGTGGTTTAGTTAGGGTTGACACTTTCTTCTATCGCTAAAAAAGTGAAATTATCTAGATGTGGCCCATCAAAGCATTATAACTTTCCCAGACCCCATGACTAATTCAGGGAAGGGCATGTGATCAAAGCAGGTGAATGGCGTTAACCCCTGCATTTCTCAGGAACATTAAATGGAGCTCATTTTCCAGTGGGGTTACTCAGTTGGTAGAATGCAGATTGGAGATGGTGCTACTCATTTTATAGTCTCAAAGAGAAAGCCTCTTTGAGAATGAACCACTATGAAGGAAGTAAAAATGAGACCCAAAGACAATACTGAATTTATACTGTGATCTGGATTTGCCTAAAACTACCTACCCTTGAATGTCTAAATCACACAAACCAATGTATTTCTACTTTTTCTGTTTTCTTTTACTACTCCTTTTTCTTTCTTACCTACGTCATTTTCAGTTGGGTTTCTGTCACTTGCAATTGGAAACATCCCAAATAACATAATAGTTCAATAAAATTTTGATAAATTATTTACTATAGTCACTTATCAACATTTTGGATCATTTTTATATTAATACATAATAGAGGATTATCTTTGAGAAGAAAGTTGAATATTAGAGAAAGCTGACTGGTGAATGAGAAACAGATTTTCTTAAAGTAACAGTGATCATTCCAAGTGTGGTATATTCAAAGCAATTAACTTTAAATTGTAAAGTATTTTAGACAAGTAGTTTTCTTTCTTTTCTTGGTGGGGGAATTGAAAAACTGTATTTATTCTCAAAATAGATTCAGTATGCAGCATACTAAGCTTATCCAATCACTTTGTGTTATGGATACAGATTGAATTATAAGGAATTCAATCTTGATGGAATCTTTGATGCTCTTGACTACAGCATCAAGACACACACACAGTTGAGTCTTGGGTATGTGTTGCATGTATATGTACCTGCAGTACTAAATAATCAGGTCTTCTGAAGTTTGATTGTAAAATATATCCAAGTATTTTTCTCTAGCATTATTGTGTGGGCCAGGCCATTCCTATTAAAATACCAACATCCTACTTTCAAGATTTGGAAAAAAATGATTCTGCGTTTTGTATGGAACCAGAAAAAAACCCGTATAGCTAAGGCAGCTCTTATTAATAAAAATAAAGCTGAGGGCATCAGCATACCAAATTTTAGTCTGTACTACAAAGCCATAGTGGTCAAGACAGCATGGTACTGGCACAAAAATAGAGACATAGACACATGGGATCAAATAGAAAACCAAGAAATGAAACTAACATCTTACACCCACCTAATCTTCAATAAACCAAACAAGAACATGTCTTGGGGGAAAGACTTTCTATTCAATAAATGGTGTTGGAAGAACTGGATATCCACATGTAAAAGACTGAAACTGGACCCACACCTTTCCCCACTCACAAAAATTGATTCAAGATGGATAAAGGACTTAAATTTAAGGCATGAAACAATAAAAATCCTCAAAGAAAGCATTGGAAAAACACTGGAAGATATTGGCCTGGGGAAAGACTTCATGAAGAAGACTGCCATGGCAACTGCAACAACAACAAAAATAAACAAATGAGACTTCACTAAACTGAAAAGCTTCTGTACAGCTAAGGAGACAACAACCAAAGCAAATAGACAACCTACACAATGGGAAAGGATATTTGCATATTTTCAATCAGATAAAAGCTTGATAACTAGAATCTATAGAGAACTCAAATTAATCCACATGAATAAAGCCAGCAATACCATATATCAATGGGCAAAAGACATGAATAGAACCTTCTCTAAAGAAGACAGACTAATGGCTAAAAAACATATGAAAAAATGTTCATCATCCCTGTCTATTAGAGAAATGCAAATCAAAACCACCCTGAGATACCATCTAACCCCAGGGAGAATGGCCCACATCACAAAATCTCAAAACTGCAGATGCTGGCATGGATGTGGAGAGAAGGGAACACTTTTACACTGCTGATGGGACTGCAAACTAGTACAACCTTTCTGGAAGGAAGTATGGAGAAACCTCAAAG
>CAUYPK010082854.1:0-10941 GCA_963574355.1 Loris lydekkerianus
TTTCTCTGATGATTAAAGATGATGAGCATTTTTTCATATGTCTGAAGGCCGTGTGCCTGTCTTCTTTAGAGAAGTTTCTCTTCAAATCCCTTGCCCAGCCTGCAATGGGATCCCTTGTTTTTTTCTATCAATGAATAACACAGGGCTTATGTTCATCGGTCATCAGGGGCAAATTAAAAGCTCATAGTGATACCTTCATATCCCACCAAGATGTTCTAAAATAAAAGACTGTTACCAGTAAAAAAAAAAAAAAAAAAAAAAAAAAAGAAAAGAAAAATCTATAGCTAAATGCCTTTAGTTAACAAGGGGGTTTTCAGTACTATTAGGCAAAAGCATACATTCTTATACCAATCAATGGCTATAAACCTAGTCTTCACAGTGATATTACAGCCATGTGATTGAGTAACTGTTTCAATGTAATAAAAGGGGAAACATGAGTCTGAGTATCTTATTATGGTTTACCAAGAGTGAAGATGAGAGACACATCCATGTTTCCTTCATTAATAAAGGTCTGTATACAGGATATATGAATGTGAGGGTGGAGATAGACACCCTTTGTCTGATAGTATAATCACTTGGAGTGTCTTGCTCCCACAGCTGGGTTGTGATTTAGGTCTATTTTATGTCTGAGCTTTTAGGGCATGACCTTTTGGGATATACCTTGACCTTCACATGTATCTTACTTTATACCTACTGAAACATATAATCTATTTTGTTAATCACCATCTATTTTGAGTCACCTCTATTGAGAAAAATTTCAAATAAGCTACAGGCACTTGATATTCCCAGACTGTAAGTCCTACAGGGTTGCATCTGACCTTGGGACAAATCACTTATATGATTATCTAGAATAAAAGGGCCTGTTTTTCATCATGTGAGCCATGGCAACTTTATTCAGAAAGAATTGTCTCAGCCGGTTTCACTCAGGATGGGGCTGTAGTCATGGAAGGGAATGAAAGTTTGATGAATTCCTTTTTATTACACTAAATATTCTCAAAATGCTTTTGGACCTATTCAATTAATATTTATTGAGAAATTACAATGGCACTATACTTGGCCCTGGTTACAATGTTTTCACAGACTGTAGTTTGTGTACTCATGTAGTCTGTGTATTCATAGATTACCAAATTCCAGATGGATATTACATATTTTGATACTTGTTAGTTTTGTGATCTGTGGCAAATCAATTTAATTCTCTGAGCTTTAGTCCTTCATGTCTACAATTCAGAACCAGTGTTTGAAAGAGCTTATGATTTATAAAATAGCATACAAATGTATTCAGTTAGTAATCTCCTGGACTCTTTTAACATTAACACCATGTCTAAATGATGCAAACAATTCAACCATGCTGAGGTTGATAAGTTATATTTGACCATCCTTATCACTGACTGTAATACATTTCATTTTGTGCTTGCTAATTTGTGTTGTGGGAGCAGCTTCAGTCATAGAAGAAATGTATACAACCATGGATGAAATGTTCAGATAATTCTTGTATATATAAAAGTAAAAACACTTGGTTATGTGAAAATCATGGAAATTTTAAGTCTTTAAGTGTTTTTAGGCACACTATTTGAAATTCTTTGTAAATAGTACCTTTAAAGATCAAGAATATGTCCACAGAAAACTGACTTGAATGAGTAAATTAAAAACACAATGAAGGGTGGGGGAGGGGAAGATAAAAGTGGAAGAATAAAAGGCTTGCATAAGCTTTAAAAAGGTAGCTCAACTAGTCCCAATTTGATAGTGAGTACATGTGGTGTTTTTTCATAACTACAACTCAAACAGTAAAAAAGCAATTAATGTAACCAAAACATTTGTATGCCTGTAATATTCTGATATAAAACTTAAAAAACAAAAAGAAATAAAAGGTAGTTCAGAGCTGCTTGAGAAAGAAGTACAAGGCAAGTCTTAGAAGTTTGATGTCCTAGAGAGAGGATAAAAACATGTGTGGGTTAAGAAAATATTAGTCTCTTCAGGTCCTTTATGCTAAAGGTAACTAACCAGTATTTAAAATAGTTAATTAATACCTTTCCTGCTTTAACTCCTTTTAGAAAAAAAATGTGGGAGTATACATAAATGAATGTAAAAGTAATGTACTCAAAATAGTAGCTGAGAAAGAAAAATGGTGACAGAACTAGAGAATTTGGAAGGGCTTGAAACATCCTATAGGTGGGAGAAAGTTAAGCCAATATTTTGAGATAGGAATTATGTTAGGTAGGTAATAAGTAGTTTACTGCAATTTCTTTTTCCTTTTAACTTTAGCTTTAATGTGAATGTTTTCTATTTTGTAAATAGAAGTTAGTTAACCAATATTTATGCTACTGACTAAATAAATGAGGTCATGTTTTTACATAAAGATCTGGTGATCATAGCACCTCTGATTGTCTTGAACCCCTGTCTCTCCAGTAACTTAAATTTCCTCTGGCTTTGTCAATCCAGGAGGGCTTCACCCTGTAGCAGATTTCCAAGGTCCTGTAAAGTTTAGGGCTGCTCTAAAACTTGCCTTATAACCATGTATTTTTTGAATGGTTAAATTGCAGACATGGGCTCCATAATGACATTTCAGTGGTGGTCCCAAAAGATTATAACACCATATTTTGACTGTACTTTTTCTACGTTTAGATAAACAAATACTTCTCATTGTATTACAATTGCCTACAACATTCACTAAAATAATATGATTTACAAGTTTGAAGCCTAGCAACAATAGACTATACCATATAGCCTAGGTGTATTGTAGATATGCCGTTCAGGTTTGTGTAAGTACACTTTATAATGTTCACAAAACCATGAAATCACCTAATTATGCATTTCTCAGAACATATTCCTGTCACTAAGCAATGGATGACTGCATTCTAATCATTTATTTCCCTAGGATATTTCATTAGGATGAAATATTAGCTGTTGAGAAATTTTAAATTATTTATTGTTTCATTGTTGGAGAGTTTCTTTCATACTAATGGAGGTGAAAGTGTGAGCTGTTAAAAGCATGTGAAGTCTAATCCTAATAAGTTTTATTCTGAGAATCAGAATATGTTAAATCTATAATAGAGTAGGGTAAGCCTAAGCCCTACATTGACAGAATAGTGTAACCATAATTACATACATTGTTTAAGGCCTTTAGGAATAGATGACTATTAAGCCAGCCAGTCCCCTGAGGAGTGCATTAATGTATTTAGGGCATAGGGTTGATTAGTAAATTGCTACTGTGATGCACTTACTCACCAGTGGGGATATCAAAGAGTTACCGCACCTCTGAACACCCTGAAGAGTAATTTATATACTGAAAAAATTTGACTGAATAAATATAATTTGATGTGTTTTAGTGGGCTTTGTATCAAAGACTAACTTTTAGAAAAGCATTTGTGCATTGTAGAGGTGGGATTGAAGGCTATGAAATTTATAATTTCCATCTCTTCTTTTGAAATAGGACAAAAATTGTGTTACTTTGACCTTTTCAAGGAGTAATTTGTCATGCAGGCTAATGCTATTTTTTTTCCTTTAAATGGTCCCATAACAATTGAAGAAGGAGAATGGGCAATCACTCAAGATACAAAGTGTTGAAAATGGCAAATGTTTAGACTGATTAAATTAGGGGACACTTTTTGTGCTAAAATTTGCTAAATGGAGTTTGATAAACTTACAACATTGCTCTAGTTATACTGTAATCCTATTATGATACTCTTCTTCATACACGCAGCACTAATGGGAGATGTTCACAATGGTGGTCTGCCTATATTTTACATTTATAAATATATTTTAGACCTAACTGTACTGGAATTTCACAGGCTTTATTCCACTTAGTAGTCTTAGAAGCATCATCTATTTCTAAATTATATTTTACCCTTCATTAAATCTTGTATTCCAATAAAAGCGGTTTTTACGACATTTAACAATGGAGATCTTATGATAATATTTAAAGTCCAGAGACAGACAAACAGAATTCACAATGAAATATAATTTAGGTGTCTATATAATGAGTACAATAAACAAGTACTAAGGGAAGGTAAGTGTTTTCTGAAAAAATGTTTAGAATATTCAGAAGAGTTGCAATATTTCATCACTAAATTAATATAAGGGGTACACTGTTGTTTCATAACGATTAATTAATACACATTAGAACAGTACTTCTTAAAGTCTGATAAAAGGAACACCTTCATCAGTATTAACTGGGGTACTTATTTAATATGTAGATTCTTCAGCAGTACCTCTTACTTACTGAATAAGAATCTCTTAGAGTGTACATAAGAACCTTCATTTATTTTACTAGTTCTTTGGGTGATTCTTTTGCACACTAATGTTCCAGAACCTATATGCTAAATCTAAAAGAAGCAGGACATGTTGATAGAAAATCTAGTTAAAACTTTTGGCTCAAAATAACCCTGGAAACATGCATTCAAGGAATACCAACCATATAGAGCACATGTTTAGGAAATTTAATAGTTAGGAGATTGAGAAGAAAAGGAGACAAATAGCTAGGCACTAATTTTATGCATAAAATTAGTACCAGGTGAAGAAGTGATGGAAACTAGAGAGTAAAGGTGATAAGTTTTACTGAGGAAGATTTGAAGGTCACGGAGTCACCTATTAAACTAGGATGTGATTCAGAAAGTGAGTTATTCAAAAATTGATCATAGTAGTAAATTTATAAGCAGAAAGGAAGCAGTGGTATATGGGAGGGGTAGGGACTATACATACAACTAATATGTAGATTAGATCAAGATTCCTTTAACACCAAAGTCCATGTACATTAACAACATTAATGTTTCTCAAAAAATATGAGTCTCATACAACTGGCATTACAATCACCTGTAGGTACTTGTCAGAATGCATATTTCTAAGTTTCAACCCACCAGGCCAAGTCAATCAGTATATTTTAGGTTGGGAGGAGAGGAATCTAAATTTTGATGATATTCGAGTGATCCTGGAAGATATGATGTCTTAGACCTAAAGTTAGAATAATTATCACAAAGTAGATGGTAGTGCTTCCATTGGGTAGGAAACTTATTTTGGGCATTGTATGTTTTTAAAGTAGGGTTTTTTTTTAAAAAAAAAAAAAGCAGTTTTAGGTTCACAGAATTCAGGTTCTCAAAAAATTGAGAGAAGATATAGAGATTTCCCATATACTCCCTGCCCCCATACATGCACAGCCTCCTCCATTAACAACATCCATCCCTAATCAGAGTAGGACATTTATTATAATTGATTAACCTATATTGACACATCCTTATCACTCAGAGTTGATAGTTTACATTAGGTTTCACTTTTTATGTTGTACATTCTATGAGTTTGAACAAATTTATGGTGACATTTGTCCATGATAGTTTCAGTGCTTTAAAAACCCTCTGTACTCAGCCTATTCATTTCTCCCTATCTTGGAACTGCTGGTAACTACTGGCATTTTTATCCTCCCCATAGTTTCGCTATTTCTGGATTATCTTTATATGTAATTAAAACTGCATTGTATATAGAATTTTCAGATTAGCTTTTCTTATTTAGTAATATAACTTTAAGTTGCCTCCCTGTTTTTTCATATCTCAATAGCTTGTTTGGAATACCATTCCATTTGATGGATGTACTACTTAATTTGTCCATTCACCTAACTGAGGGCATCTTGGTTGCCTCCAAGTTTTGGCAATTATGAAAAACTTTGCCAAAAACATGCATGTGCAAGTTTTTGTGTGGTCATACGTTTTCAGTTCTCTTGGGTTAATACAAAGGGGTGCAATTTCTGGATTGTTTGGTAAAATTATGTTTAGTTTTGGAAGATACTGTCAAATTGTTTTCCAAAGAGGCTGTACCATTTTGTATTCCCACCAGCAATGAATGAATGTTGCTAATGCTCTTATTGGAGCATCTGAAAAATGCTTTGAATAAGAGCATCCTCACCAGTATTTGGTACTGTCAATATTCTGACAGTTCAGTAGATAAGAATCCTGATGCATGTCATGTTGGGTTAAGATAAAGGCATTGGGAAGGCTGTGTTTATTTCTGGAGGGAAAAATATCAGGGAAAAATCTGTTTTCTTCTTCTGGTTTCTAGAGGTTGCTCATTTTCCTCAGCTCATAGCCCCTTCAAAACCAGCAGCATTGGTTTCATGCTTCAATCTTTCTGTTTCTTTCTTCCATAGTCACATCTCCCCCTAACTCTTGACTCCTCTCTGCATCCCTGCTCAACTTATAAGGACTTTTGTGATTACATTGGGCCCACCAGGATAATGCACACTAATTTTATCTAAGGGCAGCTAATTAGCAACCTTAATTTCACCTGCAATTTTCACCTTAATTTTCCTTAGGTAACACATTTACAGGTTCTAGGGATTAAGACATGTATATCTTTGGGAGGGGACATGGTTTTGCCTACCACAAGAAAAGATCATTTTCTTCTTCATTTGATAGGTATCTATAAAACACCTAAAATATGCTGATCACTGTTCCAAATCATAGAGATAAAAAGTCAATAAAGTAATCTTTGCCAATAACAAGTTTAAAGTTCAATAGGAAGGGAGACATGTCTAGATAAACATAGTGCAGTAAGTACTATGATAGAGGCATATACAAGACACAATGGAAGCCCAAAAAGGGAATGATTTTTTTCTTCCTGGGGAAGTTGAAAATTTCGCAATGAATACTGATATTTGAACTAGATTTTTAAGTAAGAATAGGCTTTCACAGTGTGAATAACAGAGTCGTATCATCATAATCAGAGAGATTAATTTATACAAATCCCTAGAGTTACAGAAGATTATGGCTTGTCAAATGAGAAAATAGTAGCAGGGTGTTGCTAAAGTTAGAAAGGTGACAGTATGTGAACAAGAAGTTGGCAGATGATGGTGCCAGAGGGGCAGGCAGGGGATAGCTTACAGCGGACGCTTTTATATGTTAAAGAGTTTGCACTTTATCCTGTATGCAATAGGAAGCCATATAAGTTTTTAAGTAGGAGATGTCAAGGAAATTCCATGATGCTGTGTGGAGGATGAATGCAAGGAGAAACAAGACTGAAAAAAGGGAGAGCAGATGGAAATAAAACAGTAATAGAAAGATGCTCAGAATAAGAGAGTGACATTGAGGATGTAGAGCCAAGAATAGGTTTGAAAGAGGAAGAAGAATTAACAGAGGTGGAAGAATTAGCAGGACTTTTTGACTGATGAAAAGAAGTGGCATGGGGTAGGGGAGGAATTGAAAGATAGTATAGAATAGAAAAAAAAAAAAAAAAGAAGAAGATCTAAACTTTCTAGATAGGAAACAAAGTAGCTGATGTCTAGAGAAGTGGGTGAAACATGGAAGAAGATCAAATCATATCACAATAGAAGTACAGAAGATATTTGATGTATGGAGCATAATGACAAAAGCACACACTTTGCAATCAGTTAACTTTCTGTTGAATTTCCAAATGTGTTTCTTACTAGTTGGATGCCTTAATTTATATGTTTAAGTCCTTTCAATCTCAGTTTACCTACGTAAAAATGGGTAAATATTATAAATTCAGAAATTCCATTAGAATTAAATAACAGTACTTATGTAAAGCACCAAGCAGTACCCAGAATATGTAGAGGTCCAATATACACTATTTTTTTTTTTTTTTTTGATAATACATGAACAAGGTCAGGGATAGGACTGCAGTCCATGGCAGGGTGACTGGGGAAACTTAAGGGGAATATGGTCCCAGGAAGCTTACAAGTCAGGGACTCAGATACAGAAAGAAATCAGAATATCTACTTAGCTGAATCATGGAGCAAGGAACAAGGCAGAAATCTACTTACTAGAACTCTGGTAATAGGTTCTTAATGATAGATGATTTTATGTTATGTAGTTATATGTCAATAAAGCTGTTAAAATATTTTTAAAATGTTATGGATTGTCATAAACAAAGGTATATCATAAAGTTGATCTGGAGCATCTTAACATTTTTTCTTCTTAAGATAAGGAGTAATCCTAACACCTAGTCCAGAGCACTGTCTGTATGTATGGGCAGGGTGTGGGGGAATGGCCATTGTTATGGAAGGTGGTGGCCTACAGTAGTCTTGTATAGATGGGGTTTGTGGTCCTATTGAGTTCCATAATTCTGTGATTCAATTTCACTTGAAACATGTACATTATAGTACAATTAGAGAAAAAGCTGCATTGCTTATTCTTAGTTTAAGAGTGCTAGAAACAGTATAGAAGAGGTGTTTTTGTTTGGTTTCATTTTATCTGTCCAAAATATATTTGAAATTAATGAAAGAATTAGAAACTCTCCCCTAAACACAGCCAGATACATGTATGCAGTTTGTGTATAATTTCAGGAGGTCCATAGATCTCCTGAAACCCATTTGTGTATTCTTATAGCTGGAGTCTTGTTTAAGTACTCTTGTTAAAGTAGTCAAAGTGAGATAACAAGGTAGGAATGTGTCAGAAATTTATTATATAGTGTTATAATGAATTAAAAGAAGTACAGGATCTTAGAGTTTCATAAGCTTCAGAAGTGGTTTGATTTTCCATAGAATGCTCAGTCTAACTCTAGAATGCTCAGTTCAAATGGTACGTTGAAACCTTTAGGAGAATTCAAGCAAGAGCCATGAAAATGAGATGACAAGGTAGAATATGTAGAATAATAAATTTGGAGAGTATAGCCTTAGAAAGAGGTATATAAAGTATTCAATAACAGTTATTGTATACCTTGTATAAACCTAATCCTAGGAATAGTATATTTAAGACAGAGGATGATTAGAGTGTCACTTTTCGTATATAGGGTATCCCAAAAGTTGCTCCCAAAGCCACCATACATAGGGAATATGGGGAACGTACTTTATTTACAAACGAGTCATTACAAAATTTTACAATGAGGTGACCAAACTGTAGAGAATATTTTGTAAATATTTTGTAAAATTCTATAATGACTATTTTGTAAATAAAGAAACATTTAGCTAGAATTCTCCATTTTTCCTATGTATGGAAACTTCAGGAGTGACTTTTGGAATACCATGTATTTCCTCCAGTATCTTTTGATGCCTAAGATTTCACTATTTTATTAATATTTTTTTCCTTTTCTTTTTCTTTTCTAGAGTTTCCATTTACAAATTCCCCTATAAAAGAATAATTCTTAAGATACTACCTCATAAACCAATAATCAAGGATTGGTTCACCAGGCTCTTTCCAATTTAATCAGCTATGCACTAGTTTTAATAGGCAGTATATCATATTAATTAGGAACATGGATTTGGGGTCCAGAATACCTGTGTTTCAGTCTTGGTTTCACTCTTTATTTAGAGTTAGGGTCTTGCTCCATTGCCTAGGCTGGAATTCAGTTGCACTATCACAGCTCACGGTAGTCTCAAAATGCTAGGCTGAAGAAATCCTCCTCCCTCATTTTCCCAAGTAGCTTGGACTACAGGTGCCAGCCACCATGCTTAGCTAATTTTTAAATTTCTATTTAGAAATGGGATTTTACTAATTTTTCCAGGCTGGTTTTGAACACCTGGCTTCAAGAAATTTCCTGCCTTGTTCTCCTGAAATTATGGGATTACAAGCATGAGTTACCATGCCTATCTAAGGTCCAATCTGTAACAGGTCTGCAACCTTCAGCAAGCTAATGGACATTTTTATGCCTATAGAATTGGAGATGATAATACTCATTGCACCTTATTATGAATATTAAGTGAGTTCATATTTGCAAAGATCTTAGAGCAGAGTAGACACATATAATATATGTTCTATCAATGTTAGTTATTAATACTTTCCTATAATAATAATGCTTTTAATTTCATTTACTCTTCTGACTAGAAGGGTCCCATTTACTGTCCAATGTAGTTTCCCAGGGTTGCCTGTAGTCTATTCTGGGATTAATTAAACTCCCGAAGTAGTTTAGGAATTCTTAGATCCTCCTATTTACTAACATAAAGACTATGAGTTTTGTTTAAGTATTCTTGTTAAAGTAGTCAAAGTGAGATAACACTTTGACTACTTTATAAAATAGTCTTTGACTACTTTAATAAAATAAATTTTATTTATTTATTGTTTTTGAGACAGTCTTACTCTGTCACTCTAGGTGCTGTAGCATCATAGCTCACAGCAACCTCAGTCTCTTGGGCTAAGAGATCCTCTTGCCTCAGCCTCCCAAGTAGCTGGGATTACAGGCACACACTAGTTTTTTTTCTATTTTTAGTGGAGACAGGGTCTCACTCTTCCTCAGGCTGGTCTCCAGCTCCTAAGCTCAAGCAATCCACCAGACTCAGCCTCCCCAAGTGCTAGAATTACCAGGCCTAATACTATAGACTTTTGATCAATCAAGATTATTCATGTATTCTTTTCAAGGATTGGAAAGTGGAAGGAACCTTTCTTATACAGTTATTGATGGTCCTCTTGCTTGCCAAATTGTATGGTAACTCCACAGTTCTTGTTTTCCAAGTATACTAGTCTTTTTCAGGTTGGGACATTGGTTTCCTGCCTGACTCTGCTGAAAGCAATAGTTTTGCTTTTTGTGACTACAATGGCAATTAATCACCCAATTCCTAAATCTAAGGTAACTTTAAGTTATCTGTTAATAACTGTGATGGAGAATTTCATTGAGCTTTTTAAGTTGGAGGCAAAAATATTCTTTTATTATTGTCTTAGGCAATTATCTTTTGTTTGCAAACAAGAAAATTAATCTTAAAAATAAAATACATAGGAATAAATTTAACCAAGGTGATGAAAGGTCTGTAGATTGAAAACTGTAGAAATTAATTAATGAAATTTAAAAGACATAAATAAATGAAAAATATATCCATGTAATATTCATTAAGAATTTTTTGAATTTCTGAGGAGTTTGTTTTTATTTTGTCTTTGTCATTTCTGATTGATAAGATTAGAAATTTTACTCTTTTTTTTCTGGTTAGGTTAGCCAAAGGTTTTTCTATTTCATTGACCTTTTCAAAAAACCAACTTTTTGATTTATTGATCTGTTATATAATTCTTTTGTTTT
>CAUYPK010082861.1:0-35303 GCA_963574355.1 Loris lydekkerianus
ATTTTTATATTTAGAATTTTTTTTTGTTTAATTTTTAAAATAATTTTTTTTTAATTTTTTTATTTTTTAAATAAAAAAAAAAAAAAAAAAAATTTTTTTTTTTTTTTTATTTTTTTTTTTTTTTTTTAATTCTTTATAATATTCTCCTTGGTGGTTGGGGGGGGTGGGGGGGGGGGGGGGGGGGGGGGGGGGGGGGGGGGGGGGGGCGCCAGGAGGATGATTGGCAGAAGGAGAGAGGGCATGAGGTGGGATCTCACCTAATGTGCATATTGTGAGGGTGTATAACATGCCCCCTGGAGGAAGAGCTCTTTTCCAAATGGAACTTTACCCTGGAAGTGAGGACAATGTAACCTAAAAATTTGTTCCCTCATGTTAATTTGAAATAAATAAACAAGCAAACAAACAAGTATGTTGATGTGTATATTGCTCTAGGTAATGATTTGGACCCATTTTAAAAGGCATTGAAGGTCTTACAAAATATCCTGATTCCAAAATGTGAGGTTGCTGAGTCACGTCAAGTTGAGGCTGAAAGAAAACGAGTAGGATAAAAAGAAACCTCCAGGACAAGCACAACATAGTTGCACACCTCCTCCCACCGTATTCCAAGTCAGAGAGGACCCAGCAGGGACACCGCCTCAGAGGAAATACTCCAGAAGACAAGACAAGGACAAACAGCCAAACTGGGCTGCCTTTTGGAGGCAAGAAAGACAGCTGGTTTCATGTAAGTCCAAAAATATTAATGATGTGATTGTGGTATTGAAACACTGGACTGATTTCTCATCATTTGACAATAAGATGAGATACCAAGGACCACGCAGTAGGAACCCTAAACACAGCAGCGTTCAGAAGTGGGCCTAGTGAGGTTTTCATCTTATTCTTTTCTGAATTTAGAAGTGTGACTTAGCCAGGCTTGTTGTTTTACGGTTTTCATCCTACTGAAAGTTCTGAAAAATGTACCAGACTTCTTAGTGTCCACTCTAAGCACCCCTAAATAAGTGCCGTATTTCCCACCCTGCATGCAGACTGTCTACTCCTTTCCTACCCCTTTCTCCAGGCCAAAAAAAGGGGAATGGCACTCATTTAAGTGGCAGCCAGCATTCCTGAAAGCAAAGCCTGGAAAAGAAATTCACGTATTTTTTACCTTGGTAGAGTTATTAACTTCTCTTGTTCTCTGGAATATTACAAATTATTCTATCAGAATATGAGTGAACTTGGACTGAGTTCCCAGGGAATAACTAAGATAATTTTAGGTGCCCACATTCTATTGTATACATCTTATTGAGCATATCATAAAAGTGATTTATAAGCTGATGAAAGCCATATGACACTTTCGAGGGCAATAAGTTCAGATCAAGGGTTTTGCTTTCCAAATTCATTCTTATTTGAAAAATTCCCTGAACTAGTGAGTTTCACATTTTTAAGTTTAGTTTAGGAGTGAAACTACAAAACACACTAGTCTGCCTCTTACCCACAGGGATATATTCCAAGACACACAGTAAATGTCTGAAACCACAGATAA
Source organism: Loris lydekkerianus (assembly GCA_963574355.1). Classification (NCBI taxonomy): domain Eukaryota; kingdom Metazoa; phylum Chordata; class Mammalia; order Primates; family Lorisidae; genus Loris; species Loris lydekkerianus. Next base: position 1,520 of record CAUYPK010082861.1, read on the forward strand.
AACTAAACCCTGTATACTATGATAAAGTTAAATTTATAAATTAGACACAGTAAGACATTAAATGATAATAAAATAGAAAAATTATAATAACATGCTGTAAGAAAAGGTATATAAATGTGGTCTGCTGCTCTTAAAATATCTTGTACTGTATTGTGGGTGACTGAAACTGTGGAAGCCAAACCACAGGTAAAGGAGGATTATGTTCATAATTGAGCAGCATTTAACACAGTGTCTGGCACGTGATATAAATTCAGTAAAGATTTATCAAATGAATGAATTTGATTTGTAAAACAGCAATTAATTCTATTATAAATTCTTAGCTAACATTTTACTTTTTTTATTAGCACAAGGTATCCAATAGTATACTTGGACAAATGTCAAATGTATAACTTAATATCATTTAGAATAAAATAAACAGTCATAAAACAAATGGCACAACAATATGGGAGTCTATTACCTTTGGTATTGGGAGGCCCAAACACTCGGTCTCCATTTTGCAAATGTTCATTTTCAAATAATTAAACATTGGCACTTTATGTTATCACTCCAAAGTGATGGTTAGGCAACCACAACTTCTGTTATGCTGTAACTCTCAGGCATGTAAGTCACTTATAGGTTTCTTCTTATACATAAGGGTTGATTTTTTGCAGAGTGACACTGCCACCTCACCAATGCTTTGGCTGTTGTAGATACAAAATGAATAGTATACTCACCATAAATTAGTGAAATTGGACAATCTATGTATAAACAGAAAATAAAGGAAATACCTTTACCTCTAAACTTTTCACTTTTGTAAAGGGAATACACCAGTGTTTCCATTTGCCTAGCCAAATAGTAAAGAAATGACCCTTTTATTTTTTCATCTGGCCTCATGAAAAATATTAAGCTGCATTTTCTTTGTTGGAACCAATTTATACTATATTAATGAAAAACACATAGTTTGTAGTGGATATTCTGGAATAAGCTCTTCAGTTTCTCTTTTATTGTGACTTTGTGGTTTTTTGGTTGTTTTTATATGTTTATGTACTCTTTGTGTCTACATGTTTCATTTTTTAATTTCTGAATTACATCTTATAAAGCTGCATAAAGAAAGAACTATTGAAGCAGAAAATTGGCTTATTGGAGTGAATATAAGTTGGTCTCCGATCACAAACTTCAATGATACTTTGCTATGTAGCATGTAACCATACCTAGACTTAATTTAACTCAGTGCTCCTGAGTATAAATTTCAGGGATCTGGTCTATGGTCCGAGGTAATGAGATTACATTAATTAATTAATGAGTTACATTAATTAATACATTCTCTTTAAGAAAGTCAATCCACAAATGTATATTGGGAACTGCATGTGTTCTTAGTTTGATTCAACCACTGTATTACACATGCTGTTTGGTTTTATTGGAGCCTATCTTTATTTTTATTAAGAAATATTTCCACATATTCACTATCCTTCTCATAAAATCCTATTTCCATTCATGCGTCCTGCCATGTCCATTTGCTCTATGATATCATTACTTTATCAATTTGATCTATATATTGCCTTTTCGGAATGAAGTTCTAATATTTTACTCTGCCCCATGGCCATCTAAAGCATTCTCTTTGTGGCAAGAGATAAAAGAAGATAAGATGCTTCTGAAATATTTCCTAAATTAAGTTCAACTAACCAACCTCACTTAATTTACTCTTGTATAAAATGTTTCTTGTTCACCAATTAGGTTTGTTTGCCTTTTCAGCATTGAGTGCCTAATTGCTACTCACTGGCATAAGGTAAACAACCCGAATGTGTGAATTTAAAAGCAGAGGCGATGTCGGTGGTATGGTGGCAAGCATAGCTGCCTTCTAAAAGGCAGGAGAGATACAGAAAATTATTCAATTCATTAATTTGCTGTGAGTCCCTTCCCAGAGGTTTGCAAACCATCTCTCTGGCCCTCTTGCCACCTATTCTCACAAGGATTCTCCTGGAACTTCAAGGGAAACTCTTATTCAGATAATGTTCCATTTGATTTTGTCTGTGTAATTGTGCTCTGTGATCCAAGCACTCAGAAATCACCTTAACTTATAAATCATACATTTTTAAAAAAAAAAAATGGGATTATAAAATCTTTCCAATTAAATATTCTTGGTAATATTTTATTTTATTCTTTTTTTCTTATTTCACAAATAATATACTTTATTACAGAAAACACAGACAAGGAATAGTAAGAACCCCAAATCATCTATAATCTTAACCTTACACCCAGAAATTATCACTGACAGCAGTGTATACCATTTAGATCTTTTAATAAGTGGTGTTTACATACATATAAATAAATCTATGTTTGCATATAGCTGTACTTATTTTTCTATGAGATCATAACGTAAACCTACTTGTATCCTGTTTTTTTAAAATAAGTACTTATTTCATGAATGCCTTTCTTATATGATATTTTCTTTTCTTTTTTTTTTTTTACAGAAGGGCTGTACTTTCTTTAACCAAACTCCCATCTTTAGTCTTTTCTGTTATATTTAAATCTTTAATATTATAAAGTACTAACACTTTTATAAACGAATTTTGCACATAACTCTTTATTATTTCCCAAGGGCATTTTCTAGAAAGCAAAAACATTTGGTGAAAGAAATTATTGATAATTTTTCGAAAGAGACACTCTCTACCTCTTTTAAAGAATAACTACGATGCAGGGCGCCTGTAGTCCCAGCTCTTTGGGAGGCTGAAGCAGGAGGAACAGGGGATCCCAGGAGTCTGAGGTTGCAGTGAGCTATGATCATGCCACTGCAGTCTACCTGAGACAGCAGAAGAAAAAGAAAAAAAAAAAAAGAATAACCAAGGGACTGATTAACCGGTCCATTAGGTATCAGAGTATTTTGCTTTCTATGAAGCCAAAGTGAAACCCATTTCAAACTTTGTGACTTCTTTCATTTTTCCAACTTGGGGGACCCTCAGCTTTCTTAGGAGATCATACTGGCAGAAAGAAAACCAGGTGCCTACAATTAAAGATCAAACTCTCTAAACTATCGAACTACCTAAAATCGCCATTTTTATATGTCAAAAATGACCGAAAATTGGCAATTTCATGTAAAGTCACTTTATCTGATAGTGCAAATGGCTTTTTCACTTTCCCAACTTTCTTAGAGTATTTTGCTGTACTTATGTGTTCGGGGTGCCCTGAAGCAATTTTTATTGGGGGCCTGTGATAGAAACTCTTGTTTGTGATTTCAAAAGGAGTTAACTGGCTTTTGTATAGCGTAATGCATTATGTTAAGTAAAATAAGCCTGAAATATTTAAGTAGGTTATAGATATGTATTTAACAATCCTAAATTGTATTAAAAGAGAGGTATAAGCAATCTTAAACTTAATTTAAAGATGCACATGGTAGGTGAGAGGATGCTCTGATTTCATTTTAAGGAAGAAATGATTTAAAAGCACCTGGGTGTTCTGGGCCACCTAAACAGACAGATGCTAGTGGTTATGCCTTCGGCTCAGAATTTACAATTATGGAAATTCCACATTGGCATGCTGTGCAGGCTAACATAAAGGTACTGTAACATACGCCTATGAGGAAAATATAGAACTTTCATGCATCAAATGAGCAAGGCTTGACAGGCAGTTCTGTTTTGATATGGGTCATGCTACTGATAACTACTGTGCTTTTTAAAGGTTACATTTTAAAGGTTACATTAATGCTGAAGTTGTGCATGAAGATGAGTATCCTCTGTAACCACAAGCTTTATATTTCATTCATCTCTTGTCATCTTAAAAATATAGTTAATGATACAAATGGGACACAACATTTTGAAGAGCTCACTTGGTATGATAAGGACTTGCCCAACCAAAGTACCATTTTTTTCTGAGTGGTAAGTCCATTAAGGGGGGAAAAAATTCATATGGCTTATTTCTTTCCTATCTGCTTTCAATCATACCACAATATTATGAAACAAATTGCTACTAACAGTAAGGCTTGTCACATTCAGGAATGAAATTGGTAAGCCCATAGAGGCAAGTGATTGGCACAGCACTAGCTTTTTTTTTTTTTTTTTTTTTTTTTTTTATCAGTTACACTACTCAACAAAATAACGGTGTTTTAAAGGGCTCTGCAAAGTCATTAACTAAGATGCACCCCATTCCTTCACTGAACTTTGGGATGTCCTCATGGAGCTTCCTTCTAGAGTTCAGCAATAAACAGATCAGAAATTCAAGAGCTATGAATCATAATTCCTGCCCATAAATTGCTCAGTTGCCTCTAAAAAACATTAAATTTTACAGGGCCATGGTATTCGTATTTATAAGATGGAGCTAACCATGACCAATTTAACAATAAAAGTATATTCTACTACTATCAACCTCATGAAGAGCCTTATGATCAGTATTTTTTAACCATTTGGGAATTGTTTTAAATATCACCCCCCAATTTTATATGACCAATCTTAAAAAGTGATTCATTCATACCTTCCCCTAAGATTTCCTGAGCACATATTGTGTATTAGGTACTACCCTAGAAATGCTGAAGATGAAGCAGGGAACTGGACAGACATAGCCCCTCTCACGGAGAAGTTGCATTTCTATGAGGAAAACTTAAGACAGTCATTGACTTTTTAGTTTCATTCCTGGTTCTCATTGCTCACCCGTAGTCTACAGGTCAAAGTTGAAGATTCAGTTATTGAGTTGAATTGTATTCAAACTGCTCACTGGAGTCCCACAGCTCTTTGGATGGGAAGAGGAGGGAGGGGCAGAGAGTGATGAGCAGAGGAAGACCCTCTGCCATTCACAGAGGGTCGATCTCACCATAGCAATTTCACTTGTAACCATTTTGTATACCATAAAAATTTTGTTTGGGAGGCAGATAGCATTCTACCATTTTATAGAAAAAGGAAGAAACCCTCCCTATTTAAAAAAAAATCATTGATATTTCAAATAGGGCCATTGAGAAATAGAGTAATTAGTAAAATTATTTAAAGTGTTGAAATAGCAGCACACCAAGGGTTCCAACCCAGGTCTCCTAAGAATTAGTCCAGGGTTCTTTGTATTTGCCATTCAATTGCTAAGGCACATATTCAGCTTCCTTGGAGAGACTTACGATTTTTAGCCTTTAAAAATTATAATTGTAGAGCTAGAAAAATGTTAAGAGTTATTTAATGCAATCCCCATGCTATATAATAGAGATTTTCCAAACTACAGACTGTGATCCATTACTTGATCAAGAAATAGATTTAAGTGGCAACCAGCATATATACATGTACATACTATACAGGGTTGCCATAAGTTTGTGTGCAATTTAAAACAAACAACTATTTTAAATTGCACATGAACTTTATTGCCACCGTGTGTGTGTGTGTGTGTGTGTGTGTGTGTGTTTAGAGAGAGAGAGAGAATTATTTATATTTATATGATATACTATACTATATTTATATATAGTATATATATTTATATGATAAAAAAGAAAAGAACAGAAAACATCAGAATGCATACCATGTAGTAAGGATAACTTAATAAAACTTGTAAATGAATATATACACATACACACATGTCTGTGCATATACATGTATGTATACCTATGCATATGTATATATATTTATGTATACATGGTCATTAATAAAAAAATGTACTTCTGTGGGTCATGATCCAAAAATTTCAAACACTATTGAACAAAGGAATCCTTTACCATTATTAAAGGATGAAGACTTTAAAACTCCAATAACAGAGCCACAGAATTCTCATTCCTTCTCTGGAGAGCCCTTTCTAGTTTTCACTAGGTGAAAGTAGACATAAAGCTTTATCCCTTGGTCATAAGTTATATTTTTGTCTATTAACCATTCATTATTTCCTCAATGGGTCTCTCTGTGACACCTTCCAGAACCTTCTTTATTCTGGATGGCTTCAATGGCTCTCTTAGTATTAGATGTCCTTAATTAAAAATAAATCTCTTGCGAGAATCAGCTACATGATAAAAATGAAGGACTTTTTGTTCAAAATGTACATTGCAGAACAGCAGCTGTAGGACCTTCACCAAGCATGGCCCTTTGCAGCACAGGGCCCTGTGTAATACTGCAGGTTACACGCCCATGAATTTGGTCTAGCCTCAATGTACAGGCCAACCATTTTTGGCTTTTTGCTGCTTGTGTTTCAGGGATCACTCCTCCATTTTTGCACCGCAAGAGCTCACTATTTCCAGAGTGACTGCCGACTGCAAAGGTTCCTCCCCTGCAGAAACTCCATCTGCTCTAACACTGGGAAGAACTCAGCCTGCTTTGTGCATGCCTCTTCCCCCTGGCCATGCACCCCCTTGTGCCTCTGCTCCTCAGACATGGAGGTCTTTGATGTGAAATTTCATGCTCAATCTCATGGTAGCCAGACCCATGAGTTATGCGGTGCTTGTGGTTCCAAAGACAGCAGGCTTCATTACTCCTGGCTACTGAGTTCATTTAAGAAATGTTTGTTCAAAGAGTGGGTTGCTCATTAAAATCCACTAAATTAGTAAGATATCCCTAAAACAGATATTTTGTAAAATTTTTGTAAGTGTGCAAAAATCCAACACTTTATCATGACTAAATAGATATTATTAAATACTTAGAGTGCTGTGAAAAGACTAATTCACACCTACAAATGAATGAAAATGAGGTTATTTCATCCTAAAATAATAAAAGCATTCAGCTCTTTATCTTAAAAGGATGTCATAAGTCCAAAAACCTTAATTTGTTTTGGATCAACCTAAGTTACAAATACTTCAGATTTGTAGACACTTTAAAATTTTAGATTTAATATTTTTTGAAATATCAACATGCAGTTTAGGGATCAAAGTCAAGTTAACTATATCCTTTAAAAAAATCATTATTATGATTTTTATTATCATATTATGATAATAAATTATGATAATATTCGATAATATCATAATATAATATAATATAATATAATATAATATAATATAATATAATATAATATAATATAACATCATATTATGATAATAATATTATCATATTATAATCATATTATGATTATGAATCTTTCTGATATCTATTAAAATAATAAGTAGAAATAAATATTTACATATGAAACTTAATATGTTAAATGCATTGGCACACATGTATACTTATTGTAAGTTAACCAAGTCTCCATTTAATGAAAAATTCTATTCTTGGATCTGCAATATTTTTCCTTTCTCCCTACTCCCATTTAAACATAGATTGTTCTCAAATTGACTTATTTAATTAAAAGAAAATTCCTTCTTCGAAATGGCACTGCATTCTAAAATAAGCCTTGTAGCTGACACCAATGTGTGCCGGCAGACTGGGAGGCTCTCGGGGAGAAGCTGTGATTCCTCTTTATGTGTCTCCACAGCATTTGACACTCAGAAAGTGCTCGGCAAATGTTTACTCAATGACTGACTGGATTCCTCCACCCAGGCCTCCAGGTTCTCCTTGCTGCTGAGAAATTATCACTTATTTCCTGGGGGTGAGAAAAGTAATTATCCGTTTTGATTTTTGAATAGCTTTCCAAATAGCTAAACCTGAGTGGAGGGCATCTCAAAATTTTCTCTCCCTAAAGATCTTTCTATTCAGTAACATATTAAATAGAATGAAGGTCTGTGTCATTCATGACAGCCCTAGATAGAAATAGTAGGTTAAATTTGTCATGGGGCCTAAGCTGAGTTTATTTGTGCTGCTATAACAAAATACCTGAGACTGCGTAATTTGTAAAGAACAGCAGTTTCCTCATAGTTATGAAGGCTGGGAAGTCCAAGATCAAGAAGCTGGCAGATCCAGGGTCTGGTGAGGGCCCAGCCTCTCTGCTTCCCTTTCCATGTCTGGAGGGGATGGATGCTGTGTTCTCATGAGAAGAAAGACTGACATGTGACAGGGAGGGAGCTAGTTCCCTCCAACCCTTTTTTAAAATCACTAATCTAATTCACAAGAGCTCTGCCTTCCTGACTTACCTTCTAGAGGTTCCACTTCTTGATACTATCACATTCAGGTTTCAATACATGAATTTTGGGAGACACATCCAGACCACAGCAAAATCCATCTCTCTGAATTTGAACACTGTTCTCTCTTCTGAGTCTTGCCATTTCCCCACCTGCTATGTGGCTAACATAAGATGAGCCTTTGATCATGGAAGATGCCCAAGTGCCCATTGACCCATGAATGGATTAATAAATTGTGGTATATGTACACCATGGAATATTATGCAGCCTTAAACAAAGATGGAGTCTTTACCTCTTACATGTTTACATGGATGGAGCTGGAACATATTCTTCCTCAGCAAAGTATCTCAAGAATGGAAGGACAAGTATCCAATGTACTCAGCCCTACTATGAAACCAATTTATGGCTTTCATACGAAAGCAATAACCCAGTTATAGGCCAAGAAGAAAGGTAAAAGGGAGAGGAAGGAGAAGAAAGGGGAGGATGGGTGGAAGGAGGGTAATTGGTGGGACCACACCTATGGTGCATCTTATAAGGGTACATGTTAAATTTACTAAATGTAGAATATAAATGTCTTAACATAATAACTAAGAAAATGCAGTGAAGGCTATGTTAACCAGTTTGGTGAAAATATTTCAAACTGTGTATAAAACCAGCACATTGTACCCCACAATTGCATTAATGTACACAGCTATGATTTAATTAAAAAATAAAAGGTGAGCCTTTGAAAACTTCACTCTGAGAGAGAGAAATAAGGCATTTTTATGTAGGGGTCTCTATCGACTGCCTCTCATTGGTACCATGAAGGTGGAAATTTGCCCACATTGTGATACTGTCTATACCATTATATGGTCAATGATAATATTTTCCACCAGAAGCTACATATGGGGTTAATTCAATCCTACATTGACCATTAAAAACTAACTGAAAAAAAAAAAGACAAAAATAATACTAATTTCCATGCCAGATATGTACAGTAAGAACTGACTGCGTAGAAAACTAGGGAGCATTCTAAATCTTACTCTGCATGTTTAGGGATTTGGGAGTGTGTTAATGACGGTGAGGCCCCTTGTAGGTTTTCTCAATTATTGAAATGAGTTCTCTCCTGCTCCTCTTTCTTTCTTCTGTCTTTACTTTTGTTTCTCCTCCTTCACATTTCTCCTCCTTCTTCCTCAGTTGGAAGGAAGTCAGTTATGATTTTCAGACCATCTGACCCAGAATCCCAGATCTACCACCTACAAACTCTCTACCTTAAAATTTTGCTTAATCTCTCTAAACTGCATATTATGCATTTGTTGAACAGGGGTGTTATAAAGTCTATTTCCTAGAGTTATTGCAATGTTTGACTCACTGTGAACCCTAAACAAATGTTAGAGATTATTTATTATTATTGCCAGTAGATCAAGTAGTTACATTCCCCAAAATACCTATAGCCAATGACCTAAAAATTTTTAATCCTGTCCACAAATTTTAAGTCTTCTCTATGGCATGACATTTTCATTTGCTTTGTCTTGATCTGTCACCCAGACTAGCATGATCGTAACTCACTTCAGACTGCTAAGCTCAAGCTGCCTCAACCTCCCAAGTAGCTGGGACCTCAGGGGTGCATCACCAAACCCACCTTATTTTTCTGTGTTTTGCAGAGATGCAGATCTCACCTTGTTTCTTGTCTCAAATTCCTAGCCTCAAGCAATTCTCCCACCTTAGCCTCCCAAAATTCTGTGGTTATAGGTGGGAGCCTCTGAGCCCAGACTGCTCTTAAATTATATGATTTAATTTACAGTGGAAAACTATTCAAACATTGGAAATAACATAGAAGCTGGTTTTGGGGGTGGGGTATGAGGAGGTGTTTCATAATTTACTTTCTTGTAAAGAAGGAATTAAGGCCAAGTAAGCGCAGAGGATTTCTGCTTCCTTAGCATCCATCATAGTTATCAATTGCAAAAGCACATTGTGTCATACAACTAATAAAAAAAGAGTTTAATATCCATGAGGGGTGAGTAAGGACCTGCAGGACCAATCTAGTTTGTTCCTTACCATCCATATGTTTGGAGCAAATGGATGCTGTTGGTTGTGAAGAGAACATGATTTGAGAGAAGAAATGCTTCTCACAGATCCAAAGCATGCAGGAGTTCCAGAAATTACAGCGGCACCTTTGCAGCACTGAAGACCAGACAGACACAGCCTAGAGGTAGTTTCCTAAAATTGTGGGAAGTCTGAGAACTGTAAATATAGGTGGGGCACAGTGGCTCATGCCTGTAATCCTAGCACTCTGGGAGGCCAAAGTGGGAGGATTATTTGAGCTTGAGAATTTGAGACCAGCCTGAGCAAATTCGAGACTCCCAATTCTTATAACTATTTTTTTGCCTGCCAATGAAAGAACATATTAAACCCACTTGGGAAATTTGCTAAATAAAGACATAACGTGATCATTTTACATAAATGATCCGTCTGCTTAGTTAATACTTTCTTTACCATCTCTCCATCCCTGGATTACTCTTTAGGATAAATCCAGAAATTGGTATATGAATCTGAATAAAGAGAAACATAGGGTTTTCTCCAGCTTCTTGCTTTTTTCTAAGTTTTCCAACAGTTTGGCTACTGGGCATTATTTATAACCTTCTGAGATAGAGTGTGGAGTTAACTGCCATTAAAAACATTAGAGAATAAACTCAGGCTGACACAGGTTGCCCAGCAGGATGAGGAGGGGGCAAAACTCCTTTGCTTTGCTTTGTTTTACCATCTTGGATGTTGCTTAAAACAATACAAATACCTCATGTACAATCTCAAAGAACATTTCCTTCTTGCTATAATTGTTATAGCATGGGGTTGAAAGGGAACCAAGTCCTATTTCCTGTACCCTTTGCTGGGCCATTCCCCCTTCCTTCACACTCTTTATAGAAGAAAGTCTGATAATCATTCTTATTGTAATTCCTTTGAAGGAGCTTTTAACCAAAATGAGATAGTTTCAACCATCAGCAACCTCCAGGGTACATTATCTAACAGAGGTGTTAAGATGAACTGGATATCTACCATCCTACAGTCTTCAAGAGTTGCTCCTTCCAGGTGGGGCACGAGGGCTCACGTCTGTAATCCTAGCACTTTGGAAGGCCAAAGTGGGAGGATTGCTTGAGCTTGAGGGTTTGAAACCAGCCCAAACAAAATCAAGACCACCTCCCCCACCCCCCATCTCTACTATTAAATAAAAAGAAAAATTAACAGCAGGGCATTATGGTAGACATCTGTAGTGCCAGCCACTCCAGAGGCTGAGGATCACTTGAATCCAAGAGTTTGAGGTTGCTGTGAACTATGATGACAACGAAACACTAAAGTCTGGTCAACAGAATGAGACCAGGTCTCAAAAAAGAAAAGAAAAAAGCAGTAAAAGACCAAAAGACCAAATGGCTCCTGGGCATATTTCTTTCTTTCTTTCCTTTTTTTTTTTTTTTTTTTTTTAAATTAAATCATAGCTGTGTACATTGATATGATCATGGGACATCACACACTAGCTTCATAGACTGTTTGACACTTTTTCATCACACTGGTTAACATTGAGAGTTCCTTAATTGCTACTTAAGGTATTCTGGAGAATCAGATATTTAGATTCTATGGAGCATTTGTTAGCCAACCAAATTTCCTTCCTTAGCCTGAGAGCGAGAAATTAGAAGCTGGGGAACTGAACTCCTTAAAGAGTGGCTCACCAGGCTCCAGACCCTGCTGCTCATGGTCTGCTCCAGCTGACACTACATGTTAGCTGCACAGCCCTGTGTCACCCTCAAAGCCTTCTTGGCCTCAGTTGCCTCATCTATAAAATGGGAATAATAACAATGCTCCCATAACGGGGATGTTGAGAGAATTAAATGAGACAAACTAGTTAAAAGGCTTAGCACAGAGCCTGGCACATCATAAGCTCTGGCTGGGTCAGCTATATTATTAGTAGTTTCTGTTTCCTCATCACGGGGCTTGGTCCTAGTGTAGAAATACGAATATTGAGAGTGATAGTTCATGACCAACCTCTGTCAGTTACATTGACAGTAATAACTGCAGTTCATACTAACCCACGAGTTTTTCCCTTTGCATAAATCTCTTCTGCTCCCAAACCCCTCAACGAAAATTAAGTTATCATAAAAGTGTTTCCATAAAAGTAATTTAATAAAGTCCTCTCACAAGGTGAGAGCTCTTCTGGGTCCTGTTCCCAGTCAATGAGATGCTTGTGTTTTAACAAATTAAACACCCAAACAAATGTCAACCTCCCATCTATATAAGTACATGACTAGATTTAAAGTTAGGGAATTGATCATGTGTATAATTGTTTCAAGGAAATATGTGCTGCTGATACAAAATAATAACTGTATTAGAGCTCAATATCACGGTGAAATTAGTTGTTATGGGCACTTTCATAAGCAGCAGATAACAAACACATTTCTTTGCTTTCAAAGAATAAGTTACTGCACTGTAAATAAATCATTACCTTACATCAAAGATGCTAAAATCAACAATCACCTGACCATCATTGGCAAGCCTTGACTGAACTCCATTTTTCCCCCTAATTAAATGAGAGAAGAGAGTAAAAGAAATCTTTGCAAAATGCCCTACATACAATAGAGTTTCTAACTGTAGGGGGTAGAATGATGCATCCATTTCCACTTACAGTATTAGGGAATGACTAAATTACTTGTAGCTCCCTTTCTGCATGTACACTTATGAGTAATGATATAATTTTCTAAATCACATAAAAATACACAAACAGGATTCATTATAGTCCTACGCCCTATCTCTATAAGAATTCATGTGGATGTGGGTTTTATAGAACATTATTAAGAGGATTTTTTTTTAAAGGTTAATCTTAGTTCTGTTCAAATTCAGGCTACATATCTGTATATACGTATTTTTAGCTTCGAACATCCAGAATGGTCATGTTTTGCTGTGTTTTGGCATCTATATTTGGAACCTGAGATCCTAAAAATTCACTGTTTCTTAGCTATTACAATTCTCTCTTATGAAATTAAGCTTTTAATCCAAGTCTGAATATTTGAGTCATTTAAGGCTCCCCTGAAGTGTTGAGTGACCGAAAAACTAGCAAAGCGAATTTTATTTAAATTGATTTTGTATCTTCGTCACCCCTCCTTAAAATGAATCTTATTACTAGAGATAATGTATGTGTCAAAAAAGAAGCCTCAAATGCACTTCCTGTGCACTTGACAGGGTGACAAAATATTTCTCCTATCCTTTCCTAATTGAGCTGCAGTACAAAGGAGGACATTATAATAATATTAATAATAGTTACATGGATATTTGTAGGTACTGTGTAACCCTTCAGTCCATTTTCCCAGACAATGGTGACTACAAAGAGGCTTCAAAATAGAACATCACACAATATGAATGCCACTTTTTTCTATCTTACATTTTAAAAACATCATTGAAATCAGAAAGTTCATTTACAAAGGACTGGCAGTTGCAATCACAGCAATAATGTAGTGCTGAGAAAAAAAGGGTAATTGGTTTGGTAAAGATCGCTTTCCATTACACCATAAAGCACTACACAATAGGAAAGGTCGCCAATTAAGCAATCATGAATACCAAGTACTGAAGCTGATGAAAATAGGGCAGTGGTTTAAATAGATTTGCAAGCAATTTACCTTTTCACAATGTTGGCAATCTGATGCAATTTGCTTGCAATTTTGTCTGCTTTCAGTAGCACTCGAAGCTGACACTACACAGACCAAATGGCAAAGAGGCCCTGCATAGAAAATGTAAAACTATCTTGGCTGCATCAGGAGACCAGAATGGTGGTTCATCAGGAAAATTACAACAATTAACATAAGTGCTGCAAAAATCAACACTTTAAATGTCACACTCACTAGTCTGTCCAAAGGCTGTAAAAGTACCATCCCCATTGCCGGACTAACAGTAAATATGAAGCAATCACCACCAAACCTTGGGGCTGATGGCTTTACAATTGATGTGACATTCTCTGAGTGATAAAATAGCCTCTCATTTTACAAAAGTAAGTATTTTTCTTTTTTAGACTTAACCTGGATTATGTCAACACAAAATTTACGTTTAATTTTTTCCCAACTTTTTCGACAAAGCCATTTCATGCCAGTGTGGGTGTAGTTGGTCTTGACATTTAAAAAATAACTTCATATTTCAGAGAATTAGAGCCACATTGATAAAAAATAATCCCTCCTCAAATATTGATCTGGTGCTTTCAAATGTAAATCACATTCCAGATTTATGTTGAAAGCTGTTATACAGTGTAAGGTACAGTGTGTCTGACCAGAGCCTGCTTTATTATCTTAGAGAAGGTTCCAGAAAAGCACCCGTGGATATTCTCTTGAGGACTGGTTGGAATAACAGATGCCATCACATGTCTATATCGATGGATTCCCAGCTAAAAGTTAGACACCTTGAAAATAATTGATAACTTCTGCTTTGGTGCCCATGTTGGAAGAAGCTATAAATTTGTCAGGCTTCAGGGAGAATTGGCTTATACCGTAAACCTAATGATTCTCAGTGAACTGGGAGGATCTTGTGGTGAGAGAACAAGAGTGGAGTGTCAGAAAATCTAAGTTTAATTTTCATCTCTATATTGGCTGACTGAGAGAGTCACTTTAGGGGCTGTGTCCACAGGAGACCAGTTTTCCAGTTTTAAGTGAATTGACTGATCACATTGGCTTAAGAACAAAGTGGAATTTTTATCATCATGAACAAGCCTGCCAAGCTGGAGTTCAGACCCCGTGATCTCCGTACCAGCAAAGAGAGAGTATCAGACATGCATGTTTGTAAGATGCTCACTATTAAAAGTATGGTAGATGATTTTATTATGAAAAATGTTACTAGTGCTTAGGTCCATTGTGAAAACATCAACACCATCTTATACCGTCTTTCACTGCATAACAGGGCTCATCTTTGACTCATTCCAGATCTGCAGACAGTCACTGCATAGAAAAGAATTCAGAGTTGGCCTGCAGAATTCAGATTTGTCCACCACTGTGGGATCTAATGTATTGTGGTGGGGCACAACACTGAGATTCTTCCCCATATGAATTCTCTTATCATCACTGATGTGGAGTTTCATTTTGTCAAGTTACTTCCCCCTAAGTATTCTACTTAATGATCCACTATTCCATACTAAGCAACAGTGTCAACTCCAGGGACAAATTTTACCAGCTGCCTCTTTCCGTAATTGTCAGCAAGGAACTCCGCCACTGGCATCTCTGGGGCTGTCATCCACACTACCCAGTAACGGTGGTCTCTAGACACAGAGGGCATTGTCCAGAGGACGGGGGCCACATGTTGGCTGTGTTAGCTCTTCAGGAAGAAGTTTGCCACTTGACTGAAAGTTGAGGGGTTTAACCTCTTAGAAGGGCTTGCATTGTTTATGTGAAGCTTAAAGAGCAACATAATGATTCTCTCCCTGGCTTTAGGTCGCCTGCTTATGCCCATTTTCTGAAGGATGCATGCATTTGCTAACTATTCTTAGATAGACTCAGAGAACGAGTCACTGCAGGAACAGAGTGACCTTCTATAGCTGTTTATAACACCACAGGGATGACTCTATGGAGGGATGGTATCAGCCGTCTCAAGAGCAAATTACAGGCTTGGAATAGCAATAAGATTTTTACTATCTCAACAATACAAAATACTCAAAAGTTTACAAGATTGCTTCCGGAGAAACAAACACAGGGGAGAATTAGCTTTGTCTTCTGTGTGTGTGTGTGTGTGTGTGTGCGCGCGCGAGTGTGTGTGTGTGTATGTCAGGACTTTTAAGGGAGTGGTGGTACATAGAGGGTAGGCAGAAACCATAGTAATTTTGATAAATATAATGACCTGTAGGATTTTTTTCTCAGCTGCTGATCGGTACCACTGAAAACAATTATTACTGTTAATTTAGTTGCTGGCATAGTGCATAGTAAATATTTTTGTTTTATCATTCTTTATTAACTGCAGAAAAAGCTAAAGCCTTTCAACTTTATTTATTAAGTTAGTCAAAATTACACACAGCGACAATATGACCAAAAAGCACAGAATCATCAAAACAATCTCAAAGTCACTGTACAGTCCTTATGGACTATCTCATAGAAATTAGAATTCAGTGGAATCTAGTCCTCAGAGACTTGGAGTGAAAAGATAAAGTTTCCCAGGAAAGAGGTTTCAAGTTGTTACTAGTTTGGATTTAACTACATATTTATACTAGTTAGACTTGCTCAACCAAATAGAATAACATGAACAAAATATGATGTAAATTCTTGTTAAACAATTCAGTTGGACTTGCTACCATCAAGCAAGCAAAATGCATAAAAGCCATAGCACCCTTTGGGGTACAATGTCAGTTAGCCGAATAAATTTTGTTTTTGTGGTCTCAAAGTATTCTAAGAAGGGAATGAAATGCAAATACTTATTTAAAAATAATAAACATTTAAAATATGAAAAAATATTTTCTTGAGTGGCAATTGTCCAACCACTTTGGGGCCAAATGTGGGTTGAATTTTGGCTGTGTTATCTATTAGCCATGTAGCTGTAGGCAAATCATGTAATCTCTGTGTCCAAATGTTGTCATCTGAAAAACAGAGATAATAAAATTTACAGAAATTTTTGTGAGCAGTAAGAATATTGAATTAGAAGTGGAATATACTAGATGTTTAAATAAAGATCCTTGGCTATTATGATGGTGGTGCTTATTTTTGTCATGAATGATGATGATAGGAAAATATAACTTGGTGAGCACTATTTTTTTGTTTTTGTGTATTGGAAATAGCTGCTATGTTTAAGTGAGGTAATCTGTACCGAAACATTTGAAAATATCCTATGAAATTCTAGAAACTTTTAATATTATGGTCAAAAACAAAAAGAATCCCTCCAAATGTGTTTTTCAAGTCAGCAAGTAATCACTTTGTAATTCTTTGTCTTTTGGTGAATTACTACTAAGTAGTTTTCAAGCTAGAATGAACAGAATTTGAAGGCTTGGCAAGTGTTTTTAAAGTGTACATTGTTTGGGTTCTCTAAAAGCCACAAATTTAAGGAGAAAATTTGTGTTCTTATACTATTGCCTATATTCTTGGCTCATGATAAACCCAAACCCAGTGGGAAAGACTGCAGAGAATGTCACAGGGGAGCAGATAGGTGAGGGGGGGAGGATGGCAGCCTCAGCCCACAGGCTCCGGAGCAGTGCTGAGCCTCCGGACAGGGTTGCAGTGCAGACCCAGGTCCTGAACAAGCTAGAACCAGACCCAGACCAGCGGGATCCACAGCATCCTTCAGTGATCATCAGTCTGGGCAATGAGAAAATTCTGAATGCTCTGTTAAGTTAGGCCACTCTTTATTTATTTAGAGAAAGAGTCTCATTTTGTCACCCTTGATAGCTGGCCATGGCCTCATAGCTCACAGCAACCTCAAATACTGGGGGTCAAGTGACTCTCTTGCCTCAGCCTCCCAAATAGCTGGGACTACAGGCGCCCGCCACAACACCTGACTATTTTTAGAGACGAGGTCTCGCTCTGGCTCAGGTTGGTCTTGAACTCGTGAGCTCAGGCAATCTACTTGTCTTGTCCTCCCAGAGTGCTGGGACTATAGGTGTGAGCCACTGCGCCCACCCCAAGTTAGGCCATTCTTCAGTGGAAGGCTGTTGGAGGTGCCTAAAAGCATCTCATACCTGCAAGATACTTTGACTCTCAATCAGACTCTAGTGCCCTCCCTCCCCCCAGCTCGTCAGAGTTCCTTCAGTTTCACTGTATCTTAGTCAATGTGAATTCACCCAGAGGCTTATCACTGCTTTTGAATACCTCTGATCTGAGCCAAATTGTATTTATTTAACATTTATTGAGGCCCTGTGGTGGTGAACCATTAGCACATTTCATGGGACACATAATAAACAGCTCAGGCCTCTATCTCCAAGGAGTTTGCAGTCTAGTATAAGAAGTAAGGGGCACCCTATGGTACACAAATGTATAAGTTAAAGTTTAGAATTTGCAAGTACTATAAAAAAAAATTCAAAATGCCTGTTGTTGAGAAATGGTGGGCGATGAATGGGAAACCATAGTACAGAATGCAGTGGTTTCAATAAACTTTGCTTTTTCTCCCCCTGGTTGAAAGGGGTATAGAAAAGATGGTATTTGAGACTAGACTGAAGTGTTTTATTATTAGGTAAGCTTTGGATAGGTAGGAAAAGTACTTCAAGGTAAAAAAAAGAAAAAAGAAAAAGAACATAAGAAGGAAAGAAGAAATAGTAGAAGGGAGGAAGGAACTTCACTTACTTTAGAAAATTCAAGCCCAATTTGGTCGGGGCATTGGAACAAGAACATTCAGAACTCTGAAACTGATGCTGTTTTGAGTTCACCTAAAAATCCTGAGAGCTCTGGGTAAATTAGTTTCCCCATTTATAACTTCACGCATCAAGCATTTCAGAAGCATGTCCTCAATCACTGAATTTTAGCGTACATTGTAATTACACCTCATGTATGCTTGAGAATAATAATCCTGTACTTGAATTATCTTCAAAGGATGATACAAAGTCAGAAAAAGCCTCATTGTTCATTCTTCCTAGGTCAAATCACACTCTAATAAAACATGATGTTGTAATCTTATATATTCTTCATCTGCCGGGTTGAATCCGAATTTGGCCCCAGGCGATCCAGCTCTTATATAAAAGGCTGTTACTGAGCAAATGAAGATTTCACCAGCTCAGGAACACTTCAAACTGCACTTTCCAGTTTATTAAAAAAGTAAGCAGTTCAAACAGGAAGTGAGGATTTGTACCCATCTGCAGGTCAATGAAAGTTTTTATTTACTTTGGAAATCCCTGTGTACACTGGACCAATAAACCTGATAAAATCAGATCTTTTGGTTTCAATCACCCCCTGTAGCTACCCATGGCCAATTATTAGCTATGAAAATTCCATTTGCAGAACACCCTGTTCCTGTTTCTAACTGTTCTTTGCTGCTTTCAGTACCTGTTCATACAGTAACATGTCACATCTACAGGACACCAAGGTGTTTCAAAATCAGCTGAGGGCTGGCCCTATTTAAAACAATCAGAACAAGGACCCCTTCTTCAGAAGCTATAGATCACCCTGCTGTCACTCCAAGATGGTGGCTTCAGGATTCAAAGAGTCTCTCAAAGGAAGATCTTGGGGCCAGGATTACCAAAGGCCATAGACCTAACAGGTCTCCCAGCCCCGCTGCTGTTGAACTACTTTATCTTTCAGCTCCCAAGTTTGGTGGGAAGAAAAATCTTGCACAGATGGGACTATAACTGAGCATAGCCTGCTCCATTGTGTGTCCAACCAGCTCTAATTACAGCAACCCGGGAAAGGAAGAGATTTGAAAGGGCAGGTGACGGGAGAGGAGAGGAACCTGTTTGACTTAAACAGCACAGGATCCTTCACCATCGGGCCTGATGTACATCAGCCTGACAGCTAATTAGGGTAGACATGAATTTTTCCAATGTAACAGATGTTCGCTAATCAGGCCAGATTTGGAGCCCTTGCGCCAGCAACATTTCATGCACAATTTAACTATCTAAAAGGAATAAACTACTTAATGCATTGTACTGAAGGCACAGCTGTTTCACAATCAGAAAATTTGCTGTCAAAGATGTTCTCTTTAAAACTGACATGTTTTTATATAACTCTGATGGGGTGTTTATAATGTATTAATAGTTGTCAGCAAGAGCTGCTGTCATCATCAAGAAGTAAAATATTTCTGAAGGTATATTAAAATGAACAGACTCCTTTCTCTTCTCCCCAAATCCATTCAGATAATTTAACTAGGTTGAATGTGGTCTGCTGGGTTCCAAAATGTATTCGAAACAAAGAACATCAATGTATGCTTTCAATTTATTCTACATTTAAGACAAAAACATATGCTTATGCCTTGCCTTTGGTTTAAAGGTTTAAAACAGTCATAGTTCCACATTTGTTTACAAAGGTAGAATTTTTATCATTCTAGTTTTACACAAATTCACCAGGGGAACATCATTACCACACCAAGAATCTTTTATTGGGTGAAAGGAAGGTTTGACATCCTCATAAGCACAAACTAATTTGGTAAGAATGAAAAAGGATCTCTCTCTCTTTTTTGTTTCTCTCTCTCTCTCTCTGCCCTTTCATCTACTACATGACCCTTGATTACAGGAAAAGACTGCTAAATATCAACTTGAAACTTCAAGTGTTTTCTTTCCTCAGAAAATTTTAGTCTTGTATTTTTGTTGTGTTTTTTAAATATTAAAGCAAAAC
The DNA here is from genome assembly GCA_963574355.1 of Loris lydekkerianus. Lineage (NCBI taxonomy): Eukaryota > Metazoa > Chordata > Mammalia > Primates > Lorisidae > Loris > Loris lydekkerianus. The sequence continues at coordinate 21,668 of CAUYPK010082861.1, forward strand.
AATAATTACTACCCTATGTATATTGAAAAGTTTACAGCATTTAAAAACAGAATTATAAATCTTCACTTTTGTTTGTATTTGAAGTAGATGTTAAATATTATAAAGCTGATGACTTCAAATTCTACTGTAAAGACCAGTTGTCTCGATTGTCTGCATAATTTATCAATTGGCTTATTTTAGTGACATTCTTTATTAGTTTTCCCCACCATCTTATGATGCAAAATTTGTGTTTTATTTTCAATCAATAGTGTTAAAAGTATGAATTATTCTGGAAGGGGCTAGGGTGGGTAATGCAGTTTCTATGGAGATGAGGTTACTATGACCCTCCTTTTCAGGTGTTGGCTCAAGTCATTTGTGACCCCCCCCAAGAGGTGCTACGTTGAACTGGCAGCATCAGTTGCTCACATATTCTGGTAAAGTCAAAGGCAATAATATCTTTAAAATCCAGACTCAAAGAAGTATTTTCAGGATTGATAAAGAAGTCTAGGATTCTCTACTATGATTCAAGAACATTCTATTTTTATATTTTTTTCCAACGTGATGACTTTTCCCCTGAAAACTAGCTGTGGACCAAGCATATAAAGAGCCGCATCTCCAGAGGTTAACAAACGATGCCACACCTAGAAAAGAGAGCTTTCCTGCCTGCATTCCAAAGGAAATCAGTCCTGAGAGATACTAAAAGTTAACTTCACTAAAGGTTGAAAATGAACATATCTTTGAATCTTTATGACTATTTTGTAACCACAGTAGTTCCTTAATGTGGTGCATATTCTGAACTAAATTGTAGACAAAGCTTATAATCACCTACTTGGTCTTTAAATAATTTAATTTTGGATATAAGTATTTTATAGGATAAAACTTTTTTAAAGGTTATCTATAGATTTAGATTGCACTTGGAATAAAATCCATACTCTTTACTACCATCTGGAAAACTCCACATTATCTGGCCTCACCTACCTGCCAACAGGACTGCATGACAATTACCCCCTTCTCACTATAATCTAACCAATATAGATCTGCTTTCCGAAACTTGAGCATGTCAAAGTCTTTCTCTCCTTTGAGTTTTTGACTTCTCTTGGCCTAGATTGTTCTCTCTGCTCTTGGCATGTCTAATTCCTTATCTTCACTCAAGAGTTAGCTTACATGAAACTTATTCATAGAAAACTTCCCCGACAACCCTAATTTATGCTGCCTCTTCCCCCCACCTCTTTCACATTATCCCCCTCTTTTTCTCCATAGCACTCATCCAAATTAAAAAAGTACATTATTTTCTGTCTCCCCACCTCCTCAAACCTTCTAGAAGTGTGATGTCAAAAATAGTAACCACTAGCTACATGTGGCTATTTAAGTTTAAATTGGTTAAAGTTAAAATGAAATATATTTGCAAATTCCACTCCTGAGTTTTTCACAATAGCATAGATATAGAAACGTTTTCATGTCACACACAGTTTTCTACCAGTCAGTGCTTATCTAGATTATAATCTTTGAGAACAAAAGAAAGCTCTGACTTCTTTATCTCTGTCTCTACAGGGCCTGGAAGAGTAACTGGCCTGTAATAGTTCTCAATTTGTTAAACGGATGGATATGGGTGACAGGTGGATGAATGGATAGGTAGATGGACGGGCAGTGGATGAATGAAAGAGTGAACTTTCATGTATACTTAATCATTGAGAAGTGTGGTATTCTGGCTAATGTAACCCTATGATTTCTATTCAACCTTCTATTCCTAACACTAATTATTTTAATAATATAAAAGTATATTTAACACTTAAGTATATCTAATATGATCCAATCTCTTTAGAAGAACATTCAAGAAAGAGATTTTTATGTTAACCTGAAATACAACCACAGGGACTATAAAGATCTCTTAAGAATCCCTGACGCCTGAGGCTGTAGTTCAGGCTGGGGTAAGAGCAGAAAGAGCAGAAGTTTGAACTCTGGTAAGCACAAGAGCAAATCCTAAGATATTTATCAGTTTGTTTGTTGTGTGCTTGTTTGGAGAATGTATTTAATTTCCCTGAACCCCATTTCCCCCATGTATAAAATGGAAAAGGAATACCAACTTCACAGGGTTATTCTAAGGATTAGATGTCTTATGAATGCTTGGCTTATAGGATGCTTGCACTGAATGATAGCAATCATTATTAACCTGCTTGCTGAATTAATGTTAATAATATTAATAATTAATAATAATAATAATTAATAATTTTTTGGACAGAGGTTCCACCATGTTGTCCATTTGGCGTGCAACAACTATTCACAAGCATAATCATAGCCTCAAACTCTTGGGCGCAAGCCATCCTCTCACCTCAGCCTCCCAAGTAGCTGGGACTATAGGCACATAACAATGTACCCAGCTGTTGCAAATAGATGTTTAAAAATCCTAGTCCACCTCACATCCCTCCTTCCCTAGGCATTATTGACCTACCCGTAAACACCATGATTCATGGACTCAGAGGCTTTCACAGACACGGATCATGGGGGAGGATGAAAAGTGTTAGGAGTGTGGATAAAGGTTGTTGGCAGAGGGCAAAACACGGACATAGATACTTACCAGACAACTCCTGGCACAGACCTTCACAGGTTTTAAATTTTAAAAACACAATAATCTTTATAAGTGTGAATCTCTTCTAAAAACTATTAAATATATAATTTACGTACAGTGTCCACTTCCTCACTGAATTTAGAAAGCTAGGTCACCACCATCAAGCTTAGTAAAAGTAAAGATGACTCCTAAGAGATCAACAGGGTGGAGGTCTAGTTATATGTTTCTTTGTATTCATTTTAAAAAAGGTAATTTAATAACATCAGAGACAGTGCAAGTCCACAATAAGTATAGTTTCCCATAGGAAAAGGGTTTAGGGAGAATCAGCCTGCAGTTATGAAAACCATTTCCTCTTGTAAGCCTGTAAAAAAAAAAAAAAAAAAAAAAAAAAAAATTTGTTAAATGATACAAACTTGGAAAGGACTAAATTTTAAATCAGAATATGAGAATAAAATAAGAGATTTATTTACTAATGTATTTATATGATCTCTTCATTTCTAAAAGGGTAGAAGTTTTGTTTTTTGGTGTTTTGTTTTTTTTTTTCTTTTGAATCCTTATGTTACCTCAGAACTTAATCTTCTTTCAGAGAAAGAGGGTGATGAATTCTGCCTTTAACCCCTGAAAGTTATCCCTCCTAAGCACCCTCAATTATTGGGGGCATTTGAAAGCTAGAGAATCCAGAGTGTTAAATATTGTACTGCGTGCCCCGTTTGGCTTCCCTTTCTTCCGATGGAGAGGAGCATCTTTTGCTTTGTCTCATTTTGTTTTGTGAAACTAGGACCAAAAATAAACAGAATAATCTGTGTCACAACTTTCTGGAATTGGTCAGTGTTAATAGAGGCTCAGTTCTATTGTTAAATTGCATTTGAAAGTTGTGAATATTTTTAATGGGAACATTTATGTGATGTGGGTCCAGGAACTGAAATAGAAAACATATTTTTGTACTTTCAGGGGAAAGCAGTTTTCTGGAGTAAAATTTCAAACACTTCCTAGCTAAAGAGAAAAACTTATGTGAAGAATACACTGATCAGATGGTAATGTAAGGGAAGAACTCTGCCTTAAACATATAGGGAAGGATAGTCTGGAAGAGTTTTTTGATTTTTTTGTGAGTATTTGCAAACGAGTATAATATGGCTAAAGACCCTGATCGGAGAAATTTCTTCCTTTATGGATTTTGGACAGTAAGAGAGGATGATTTTTAAAAATGCTTTGCCATCTTTTTACAAAAAGCCCTAGAGTGTGGGAGATGTGGAGGTGTGTTTTCGCAACTTCCGACCTCCACTGCTCCGAACAGCTTTGCTAGGCCCTTTGCCAGCACAAATGACATTTTTGTCTGTTACTTGCTGTTATCATTTTACTTTCCTTTATGAGTTTTAACATCTCTCTTTGCAGCTTTTTCTATCTCTTCCTCTTCCCTACTTCCCTCCTGTTTTCTGAAAACAGTCAAGAGTGATTCACTCTTATTAAAATGAGAGCTTCTAAACTAAATTAAATGGAGCATGAGCAAGAGATACTGGATGAAAATAAAGGAGCAATTAAAAGCAAAACAAAATGCGAGGCTGGAAGCCTCAGACCTGGTTTCCTTGTGACCCGTTCCTTCTTGTCACAGCTCTGTGTTGGCTTCCTTGACTGTAAGACGAGATCTCAGTGTTGCAACTCTAATGTTTTAGGTCTAGCTTTGGAATCTTGGGGACGTTTCTCAGTGACTGGACAGCCTCTTGTTATTCACATTTCCCTGATAATGGGCTTCCTCCCTTCCTTTCCCTGTTACCCTTCAGTGGAATGGTTTCCTCGCACAGCCCTGGGTCCCGTCTGTCTGGCCCTTCGGCATCTCATCCTCCCATCTCATGTCCACCAAGTTGCTTCTTTTTCCTTTTACTCTGCAGTGTTATTTCCCAGTGTGTCTTCTAGGAATACTTAATCCTATTTTTAAAACAAATGCATATTGACCTTGAATGAGAACCCAGGCATTTTTAGGTCCTGGAATTTTCTCTCCACAAATAAAAAGCTTTGACCACAAAACCGAGAGTATACCAAAAATAATATTCCTCTTGTGAGTTCCACTTCTTTCCTGTATTTCAATGCATGGACAAAACTATGGATAAGACTAGCTCAGTAATGTTACTGGTGAACCAAATCTTACAAAGTAAATCATTGGCATGGGGGAAGGGGGGGGGAAGCATGTGCAAAACCCCACTGCTTGAAATGAATAAATAGCTAATCATTGAAATATTGTCAAGACAGGCTGGCCTCAAACTCCTGGGTTCAGGATGTCCTACCACCTCAGCCTCCAGAATAGCTAAGACCACAGGCATGCACCACTATGCCTATCTTTGGAGTCAATTTATTCTTACATGCACATCAGGCTTTTGCTAAGCGATCATCTCAAATTTCTATCCTGAAGTTTTTGCCACCATCAGATGTTTCGACATCTATGTCTAAAACAGAAGCATTTTCATTCACAACCACAAAGAAAAATGTAGATGAGAAGGACATAAAATTAATGAGAGGGCCTCAGCTGAGAAAGAAAGGCAGCCACTAGAGCACGTGGGTTTCAATCCCTCTCTGTCTCTCAGTGATCTTCACTCGGTTAGGCCTGTAGCTTCCGTGCACCTTAAATTCCTTATTTGTAAAGGAGGTCCTTAATTTACTTTGCAGGCTGCTATAAAAATTAGCAATAGGCTCGGCACCTGTAGCTCAGTGACTAGGGCGCCAGCCACCTACACCGAGGTTGGCAAGTTAGAACCAGGCTCAGGCCTGCCAAACAACAGTGACAACTATAGCCAAAAACTAGCCAGGTGTCGTGGCAGGTGCCTGTAGTCCCAGCTACTCGAGAGGCTGAGGCAAGAGAATCACTTAACCTAAGAATTTGAGGATGCTGTGAGCTGTGATGCCACGGTATTCTACTAGGGCAACATAGTGAGCTTCTGTCTCAAAAAAAAAAAAAAAAAAAAAAAAAAAAATTAGCAATAAAGTATATAATGTGATTAATACTGGAAAAGAGCTGGCTTTCTGGTAATGTCATTGTCATTAGTAAATGAGCCAGCAAGGTGGATGAAAAAAGAAAAAAACAAAGAAAGATTGTAAAGATAGAGGAAGATGCTTTAAATTTTTTTTGAATGGTTAATACATCTTCATAATTCAAAATCAACACATATTAAAATAGATATGGTGTAAACTCTTCTACCATTTGCCATTTCTCATTTGCCACAATCTTCCATAGCACAATTTTTATTAATTTGCTTGTATAGTTCCAGAGTTTCTTTGTGCAAGATAGAATATACATTTACATTTTTTCCCTTGAACGAATAGTAGCAGATGCTTTAAATTTTTTTAAATGGTTAATACATCTTCATAATTTAAAAATCAACAAATATTAAAATATATATGGTGTAAACACTTACTTCTACCAATGTTCCAATTTCTCATTTGACACAATATTCCATAGCACAACTTTTATTAATTTATTTGTATAGTTCCAGAGTTTTTTTGTGCAAGATAGAATATGCATTTATATTTTTTCCCTTGAACAAAGGGTAGCACATTGCTTTTTCACTTTAGATACCTTACAACTTTAGCCATGTTGATATAGAGAGGGTTCATTCTACTTTTTTATTCCATTGCACATTATTCCAATACATAAATATACTATATTTATGTATAATTTAACCAGTGCTCTGTTGGTTCAAGATTAGGTTGGTGCCAATATTTTGCTATGAAAAATAATGCTATAGTAAATAATCTTGAACATATGTAACTTTGCATGTGTGCATATTTATCTATAGAAAATTCTCCTAGAAGCAGATTACTTTCCTCCTTAGATGCATCAATTTATATATATTATCACCAATATATCAATTTGCCTCATTTCTCACAATCTCAAAAACAAAATGTTAATGAATTTCTGTATTTTGGAAAACCTAAAATTTTGACTGCATACTCTTTTGTGTGATGGTACCTTGATCTAGTAGTTTTAATTTACTTTGTATTATATTGAGCTAGACTATGTATTTTTTCATATGTTAAGAGCTATTCCTTTTCTATAAACTCTGTTCAAATTCTTTGCCTTTTAAATTTTTAACTATTTTGTAGGATTTTTTTATGTATTAGAGTAATCAGCTATTCGGTTGGCATAAAATCACTTACTAGTTTGTGATTTCATGGATTTGCTTTATTTTGTTTCCATCAATAAGTCTTAAAAATTATTTTTTTATAAATTTACCTTAACTTTCTATTGCCTTCACACTTTAGTCATAATTAAAAAGGCTTTTTTAAATTTTGAAGTTGTAAAAAAGATTTTCCCATGTCGTTTTCTCTATTTTTATGGCTTCATGTTTAAAAAATTTTGAATCTTCTGGCATAGGATGAGAAGACTAAACTATTTTTACCATTGCCCTAATATTATTTACTGATTAATTCATCTTTCCTCTTGACCAATTTGAGATTCCATCGTTAGCAAATGATCAATTTCTTATGCAATGTGGATATTTGGACTTCCTGTGTCACTAGTCTATCCTGCTCTAATTTAACATTACAAACTTTGACCAACAAGAAAGCATTCCTGTTCCCTCTTACACCTCTGAACACTCTGTCCCCTGCCTTGCCCATCTGGCCACCCAAACCATATCACTTGCAAAGAAATGAGAAGGAGAATTATGCTACTATTTATAATTTAAATAATGGAAAGAAGATGTTATGGGCATTTGTAAATGACAAAATGATAAGAGTTTTGCCTCTAGGAAAGGAATTGACAGATTAAGGGTGGAAAAGAGATACACATTTTGCCAAGTTACTTTTGACCATTGAAACTTATCCCATGAAATAATTCTTTTTAAAACACTGGGCTTTTTCCTTTAAAGTATGCACTGTTTTTTAAAGTAATCTCAATTCAATTTACAGTAGTTTTCAAAGAACAATTTGATGTTCAAGGAATGACAAATTGAGCAATTTATATTTGTTGTCCAGCAAAGTTAAGGATGTAACAAATAAAATACCATTAAAGAATATTTTAACGTAATAATACAACCTCCCTGCTGTGAAGTGTCGACTGTCCTCCACAGTGGTTAAGGACTCCTCGTGTTTTTCCGTAGCGCTTCATACACACTTCTACTTCACTTTATTGTGTGTTATAGCGTTATCATTTGCCTGCTACCCATTGAATTATTGGTTCCTTGCTTATTCTTAGAGCTTGGATGCTGAACACTAATTGCTGGCTTTTAGCAGATATTCCATGAATGCATGTGAAAAGAAGGTGAAAAGAAAGGAGAAAGGGAGTGGAGAAGGGAGGTAGATATTCAGGAACTATTGTGCCTATTGAGAAGAGGGGACCGTGAAAGTGAGTAGGGCTATACATAAATAAGAATAAAAGACAAGAGTGTGTCACTAGCTGAAGAGTAGTGGCCAAGAATTTCCATTTCCCTCATCCTCCACTTCCAATCTTTCTGCCGGATATACATATACATATGACAGCTGGACTAATCTCGTTAAAAAGGATGTCAGATCCTGTCTGTCCTCTGGTCAATGCTCCACCACCCCCCCTTCCTTACATTGGCACCCAGTTTTTACAGACTATAAATCAGTGTTCTTACAACAGTCCGCGTGACCCTGCTTGGTCTCGCTTCTTGTTGCCTCCCTGACCTTTTCCTCTTCTTCCTCCTAAATACTTTCTTGCCACCCACACTGGCCTCCTGGCTGTTTCTCCACCACTCTGGACACACTCCTGTTGTAAGACATTGCATTTGTTGCTCCTTCTGCCCACAACACTCTTTCTGCCAGTAGCTCTGTGACTCCCTTCCGTTCTCAAGCTGCAAAGAGCACTTGCCTGCCTTCATTTAAAATTACAGGTTGCTGTTACGTACTGGTCTGGTGTTCCCCATCCACTTCCTTTCCTTTATTTAACTTCATGGTGCATTTTACTTTGAATATACTATGTAATATCCCAAACCAAATTATTTTGTGTCCACCTACTAGAACGTAAAATCAGGAAGAAAGGAATTGCTTATATAAATTAGGTAACCAGTATATAAATTAGGTAATATTTATATACTGGTTACCTACCTAATATAAATTAGGCAACCATTTTTTGTTGAAGGATGGAACAAAAAATATGTTAAGTTCTATCAAGTAAAACTGGCCTTGCAAAAGCAACACTTGATTTACCCCATATGCTGCAAACTGCTAGCACACCCACATCTACTGTGAAGAACGTGTCCTGCGATCGAGTGGATTTGGGCCATGGTGCTCTTTTCTTCTCACTCATAAATGGCAGGCTTGTCCAATACCAAAAATTCAACTTCTTTCCATAATATGAAGCCTGTATTCCACAGTTCTCTAGTGAAACTCCAGCTCAGAGCTGTCTCCTGCACTATAGGCCTATGTATCCAGCTACCGTCAGGTATTCCCATTCTGATTTATGGGCACTTCGGTTCCAACTAAGTCCTCCTTCAAACCTACTCTTCTCATTTTCTTTCTCAGAGACTGCCATCGTGTTCTTGCCAGTTGCCATAGCCTTAAATCTTGGTGTCACCCTCTACTTCTCATTCTCCATGCTTGTCTCCAAAAGGCTATCAATGTGCATTTCTAAATATCTCTTGAAATCATTCACTTTTGCCAGTATCTATTGTCACCATCTAAATTCAGGCCAATACTATCTCTCATTTGGATATTACAGCAATGCCTTACATTTTTTCCCCTTCATTTTTTACAGTAGCAAGATACACAACAAAAATTTATACCATCTTTCCATTTTTAAGTGTATAGTTCAGTGGTAGCAAATAAATTCAAAACATTGTGCAACCATCACCATCATCTGTCTCCATAATTCTTTTGTCTTATAAAAATATAAACCCTGTACCCATTAAACAATAAGTCCCATTTCTCCTATCGCAACCTCCTGTCAATCACCATTCTAAAAGATGCCATGTGGAGGTGGATCAGGATGGCGGCCGAGTAGCAGCTTCCCTGCAACTGGGCACCGTGAGTCTGGGGAGATAAGACTCCAGGCATGTCTAGCTGGTGGGATCTGCCTATAATCATCCCTTTGAGGATACAGGGAGTCAGCAAGGGACTTCTGGATCCCAAGAGGAGGACAAAAATTCTGGAAAACTGGCAAGTGGCTATGTGTGTTCGATTGACCTAATCCCACCGGCAGCTGTAAGTACAGTAGCAGCGAGACTGCAAACCGCAAAGGCCTTACCTGTGAACGGTTTCAGTGTTTTTGGGAATTGGCACTCAGTTGAACTGGCTTGGGGAGAGCTTGAGCAGGAGTGCAGAGAACTCTGGGCATTGTCCAGAGCCCCAGACTGAGCCGCTGAGCCGGACGGAGCTAATAGTGTTCAGCTGTGGGCTGCAGGGGAGCCATTGTGAGAAAACTGCCCCAGCAAGCTCTGCCCTCAGGGTCACAGAGTAAGAATGGGGGGTTAGGGGAGCTAGTAACCTAGTGACTGAGCAGCCTAAAAGCGGGGACCACGATTCCTTACAGCCTTAACCTACAGGGGCAGAGTGAGACCAGTTTTGGCACAGTGGAGCCTTGGGCTGTTGCCCTGGGTAGAGTGCCGTGGCATCACAGCTCATAGCAACCTCAAACTCCTGGGTTTGGCAGAGCCTGGACCTCCAAAAGACCTGTGTCAAGACCCCTGACACACGACCTGGGCCCACCGGGCTTCCGCATGCCCTGACAAGGAACTGCGGAAGCCACACAACTCTGCATCCTCCCTCCTATAACCTCCCTGCCTCCACACTGGCCCACACCCCTGGCCAGAGTCTATGGTATCCATGTGCCCTCTGGAGACCTCCCTGCCTCTGTGCAGAGCCCTTCTCCTGGCCAGAGACTGCTGGAGCCTTGGGCTCTCTGTGCCAAAGTGACTGGGTGCCAGGCACTCCCAGAATGGTGCGCACCACCGCAAGCCCTATTGCTGGATCAAGGAGTGTCACACTCCAGAACTGCTTCCACAACCAGAACTCCCTGGCTGGGGCAGCCCCAGAGGAACTACACAGGGTCACTCCCTACAAAGATCTAGCAACAATAGAGTGATCCTGCTGGGATCTAATCTTGGAGAGACACCTCCACAACTCTGAGGATGCCCAGAGGCAACTGTGAAAAACAATCATGAGGCAAAATCAACAGAAAAACTCTGGAAATATGAATAATCAGAGTAGATAAACTCCCCCAAGGACCAATGGGGCAGACACAGCACAAGATTTCATGCACAAACAAATAGCTGAGATATCAGAAATCGAATTCAGAATCTGGATAGCAAATAAAATCAAATTAGAATTCCAAGCAGTAACCCAAAAGATATCTCAAGAATTCAACAAATTCAAAAACCAAATGACCAAAGATTTTGACACATTGAGACAAGAAGTTTGCAACCCTCAAAGATCTGAGAAACGCAGTAGAATCCCTCAGTAACAGAATGGAGCAAGCAGAAAAAAGAATTACTGACATTGAAGAGAAAGCTTTTGAACACTCCCAAACTCTCAAACAGGAAGAGAAATGAAGGGCAAAAACAGATCACTCTCTCAGAGAGCTCTGGGATAATTAGAAGAAAACCAATATTCGTCTTATAGAGATCCCTGAGAGCGACGAAGTGGATTCACAAGGCACAGAGTCTCTTCTCCATGAGATTATGAAGGAGAACTTTCCAGACATGCCAAGAGATTCTGAAATTCAGATAGCAGACAGTTTCAGAACTCCAGCATGACTTAACCCAAATAAGACATCCCCCAGACACATCATAATCAATTTCACTGAAGTTAATATGAAGGAAAAAATTCTGAAAGCAGCCAGACGAAAAAAAACCATCACCTACAAGGGCAAGAATATTAGAATAACTGCAAATCTCTCTGCTGAAACCTTTCAAGCTAGAAGAGAATGGTCATTGACTTTTAATCTCCTAAAACAAAATAACTTTCAACCCAGGATCCTCTACCCAGCTAAATTGAGTTTCATTTATGACAGAGAAATTAAATACTTTAACGACAGTAACATGTTGAAGAAATTTGCCATAACTAAACCAGCTTTCCAGAATATCCTCAGACCTACCCTTCATAAAGACCAGCATAACCCTCCACCACAAAAGTAAACCCACCCAGAAAATTTTGATCAAATTCCAACTTCCACATTTGCAAAAGTATTAAAAATGTCCACCAGACTCTCGAAAGGCTTATCGATATTCTCAATTAATGTGAATGGTTTAAATTGTGCTCTGAAGAGGCACATGTTGGTTGACTGGATACAAACTCAAGCCAAATATCTGCTGCATACAAGAATCACATCTTACATTAAAAGACAAATATAGACTCAAGGTGAAGGGATGGTCATCTACACTCTGGGCAAATTGAAAGCAGAAAAAAGCAGGTGTTGAAATCCTATTCGCAGATGCAATGGGCTTTACACCAACTGAAATAAAGAAGGGTAAGGAAGGACACTTCATATTTGTTAAAGGTAATACTCAATATGATGAGATTTCAATTATTAATATTTATGCACCCAACAAGAATGCACCTCAATTTATAAGAGAAACTATAACAGACATGAGCAACTTGATTTCCTCCAGTTCCGTAGTAGTTGGAGATTTTAACACCCCTTTCGCAGTGCTGGAAAGATCCTCCAAAAAGAAGCTGAGTGAAGAAATTTTAGATTTAAACTTAACCACTCAACATCTGGACTGAACAGACATCTACAGAACATTTCATCCCAATAAAACTGAATACACATTCTTCTCATCAGCCACCACAACATACTCCAAAATCGACAATATCCTAGGCCACAAATCTAACTTCAGCAAATTTAAAAAAAATAGAAATTATTCCTTGCATCTTCTCAGACCATCCTGGAATAAAAGTTGGACTCAATAACAACAGGAATATTGCATGCCCATACTAAAACATGGAAGCTAAACAACCTTATGCTGAAGGAGAGATGGATTATAGACGAGATTAAGAAGGAAATCACCAAATTTTTGGAACAAAAGAACAATCAAGACACGAATTATCAGAACCTCTGGGATACTGCAAAGGCAATCTTAAAAGGGAAATTTATAGCACTGCAAGCCTTCCTCAAGAAAACGGAAAGAGAAGAAGTTAATAACTTAATGGGACATCTCAAGCAAGTGGAAAAGGAAGAACACTCCAACCCCAAACCCAGCAGAAGAAAAGAAATAAACAATATCAGAGAAGAATTTAATGAAATTGAAAACAAAAGGATTATACAATAGATCAATAAGTCCAAAAGTAAGTTTTTTGAAAAGATCAATAAAATAAACAAACCCTTGGCCAACCTAACCAAAAAGAGTAAAATCCCTAATTTCATCAATCAGAAATGGTAATGATGAAATAACAGATCCCTCAGAAATTCATAAAATCCTTAATGAATACTACAAGAAACTCTACTCTCACAAATATGAAAATCTGAAAGAAATCGACCAATACCTGGAAGTACGCCACCTACCAAGACTTAGCCAGAACAAAGTGGAAATGTTGATCAGGCCTATATCAAGTTCTGAAATAGCATCAACTATACAAAATCTCCCTAAAGAAAAGCCTAGGACCAGATGGCTGTACGTCAGAATTCTACCAAACCTTTAAAGAAGAACTAGTACCTATATTACTAACCCTCTTCCAAAATATAGAAAAAGAAGGAATATTACCCAGCACATTCTATGAAGCAAACATCACCTTGATCCCCAAACCAGGGGAAGACCCAACAAGAAAAGAAAATTATAGACCAATGTCACTAATGAATATTGATGCAAAAATAATCAATAAGGTCCTAACAAACAGAATCTAACAACACATCAAAAAAATCATACACCATGACCAAGTCGGATTTATCCCAGGGTCTCAAGGCTGGTTCAATATACGTAAATCTATAAAGGTAATTCAGCACATAAACAAACTAAAAAATAAAGACCATATGATTCTCTCAATTGACGCAGAAAAAGCTTTAGAAAATATCCAGCATCCCTTCATGATCAGAACACTTAAGAAAATTGGTACAGAAGGGACATTTCTTAAACTAATAGAGGCCATCTACAGCAAACCCACAGCCAATATTGTATTGAATGGAGTTAAATTGAAATCATTTCCACT
>CAUYPK010082864.1:0-34750 GCA_963574355.1 Loris lydekkerianus
CTATTTGTGCATGGGATCTTGTGCTGTGTCTGCCCCATTGATCCTTGGGGGAGTTGATCTACTCTGATTATTCATATTGCCAGAGTTTTTCTGTTGATTTCACCTCATCATTGTTTTTCACCGTTGCCTCTGGCCGTCCTCTGAGTTGGGGAGGTGTCTCTTCATGATTAGACCTAGAAGGATTACTCTGTTGTTGCTGGATCTTTGTAGGGATTGACCCTATGTAGTTTCTCTGGAGCTGCCCCAGCCAGGGAGTTCTGGTTGTAGAACGAGCTCTGGAGTGTGACACACCCAGATCCAGCAACAGGGCGGGTGGTGGTGCATACGGTTCTGGTAGTGCCTTGTGTCCAGTGACTTTGGCACAGAGAGCCCAAGGCTCCAGCAGTCTCTGGCCAGGAAAAGGGCTCTGTGTAGAGGCAGGGAGGGCTCTGGTAGCTCTGCAGCTACCAGAGTCCCTGGCCAGACAAGCGGGCTGGTGTGGAGGCAGGGAGGGTATAAGAGGGAGGATGCGGGGTTGTGCAGCTCCCACAGTTCCTGGTCAGGGCATGCAGAGGCCCAGTGGGTGCGGGGTGCGAGTTGGGGGTCGTGGCGCAGCTCTTACCGAGGTCTGGACAGGCGCCGATCGCGGTGGCGGCACAGTTCTTATGGAGGTCTGGGTGGCGCACCTGTTACAGAGGTCCGGGCCTATTGTTTCCAGTATTAATTGGTTGGATGATTTGCCAGGAATGTCAGCCTCTATTTTGGTTTAGTGACCCAATTTTGGTCACTAGAGGGCTCTAAAGAGTTCCCAGTGCTCTTTACGATGTATGTATGAAGATCAACAGTGAAGCACTTCCGAGGTGTGTAGGGCCACACAGACAGCAAAGGCCATGACAGTGAGTCCTGTCTGCTGCATTCCTGTCTACCCTGCTGCCTCTGACAGCACTACAGGTGAAGCTGTATTATCAGGAAATGAGGCTAAGGCTGTTCTCTCAAAACAGACACATTCTTTATGAATAATTATTCTATAGTCAATATTTTAATGGAATAAACATTAGAAACGTGTTATTCATTTTCTTTTTAAAAAGTCACAATATTATAATCAAATAAATGCTAACTGAAACAGTGAGACACCATATTTTACCAAGTGAACAGACCAAAAGAACAAAAAGGATCATTCTAAATTCTAGTAAAAATATAGTAAGAAAATGATATGAGAGTGAAACAGCATAGTCTTTCTGAAAATGAGTGGACCAAAGTGTATTTAGAATCTAAAAAATATCTGGATTCTCAGCCACTTACAGAAATAAAGCCTAAGGAAATATGCAGGGGGAAAAATGATACAGACTTTATACATACATATACACACATATATAATTTTAAAAATACTCACTACAGTATCATTTACTACAGAGATGGAAAATCTAAATGCCTAAAAGTAGGGAATGATTATACCCAGGTTATAGCCTGAATGTGCATCCCCAAAATTCTTAAGTTGAAATCCTAATTCCCAGTGTCACATTATTAGGTGATGGGGTCTTTAGGAGGTAAGTAGTGAGGGTGGAGCCCTCATGACTGGTTCTCAGAGAGCTCTCTTGCCTTCTTTCTATATGAGGATACAACAAGAAGACAGCAATCAGCAACCCAGAAAAGGGCATCACCAGAACCCAACCATGCTGGTACCTGATCCTGGACTTTCAGCCTCCACAACTATGAGAAATAAATTTCTCTTGTTTATATGCTATCTACTCTATGGTTCTTTGTTATAGCAGTTTGAACTAAGATAATATCCATATTATGCAGTATTTGAAAATTTTTTTCAAATAATTTTTCATGAGTTTCTTAAGTAAAATAAGCAAGACATAGAACTAGTGACTATATCTACTTAAGTATATTATACACAGGAAAAAAGGAAATATGAGGTCAGACAATTAAGTTCGCAAACTTGTCCTGAAAAAAAAAAAGTGCCACATACCTCACTGCTGAATATCTATCATTACCGTCACCAGACAGCCAACAGAAGTACTTTGAAGGTGACTGCAGCAATATTCAACAATGAGACATGTAGTATTTTTGGGGGGATGAGTTTGTGAACTTAATTGTCTGACCTCATATAACATGTTAACAATGGTTACTTTAGGTAGTAAGATTATAATTTATTTTATTTATTTATTTATTTTTTTTTTGAGACAGAGTCTCACTTTGTTGCCCTTAGTTGGTAGAGTGCCATGGCATCAAAGCTCACAGCAACCTCAAACTCTTGGGCTCAAGTGATTCTATTGCCTCAAGCCGCCCAAGTAGCTGAGACTATAGGTGCCCGCCACAACACCTGGCTATTTTTTAGAGATGAGGACTTGCTCTAGTTCAGGCTGGTCTCGAACTTGTGAGTTCAGGCAGTCCACTGGCCTCAGCCTCCCAGAATGCTAGGATTATAGGCATAAGCCACTGTGCCCAACGCCACAACTTTATTTTTAAAAGACAGTTTTAATTTAACTAGTACAGTGTTAAATAGAAAAATAAAATATAATTTTTAAAAAATGATAGTTTTATTCCTTAAGAGAACTTATTTATAAAGCAGAAAAATGTTTTCATCAATAAGTTTCCATTTGTGGGCGGGGGGATAGTCTTCCGGTGAGTACTAGAAAATGTGCTAGACAAACTCTAAAAGAGCTGCAACACTAGCCCTTTTTTCTCTTAAAAATATCTCATTGTCAAGCAGTTTCAATAAGTATTCCTATTATTTTATTTAAATCATACAATACCTCAAGTGACAAAATTTGTGAGGTTTGTTTGTTTGCTTGGGGTTTTTTTTGTTTGTTTGTTTTTTTGTAGAGAAAGAGTCGCACTTTACCGCCCTCGGTGAAGTGCCGTGACGTCACAGGACTCACAGCAACCTCCAGCTCTTGGGCTTCCGCGATTCTCCTGCCTCAGCCTCCAGAGCAGCTGGAACTACAGGTGCCTGCCACAACGACTGGCTATTTTTTTGTTGCAGTTTGGCCGGGGCTGGGTTTGAACCCGCTACCCTCGGTATATGGGGCCAGCGCCCTAACTCACTGAGCCACAGGTGCTACCTGTTTGCTTGTTTTTGAGACAAGGTCTTATCTACTGCCCAGGTGGGAATGCAATGACCTAATCATAGCTCACTGCAATCTCACATTCCTGGGCTCAGGCGATCCTCCTGCCTCAGACTCCTGAGTAGCTGGGATTATAGTATATGTCACCAAGCCTGGCTAATTTTTCTATTTTCTTTTGTAGTGACAAGATCTTGCTATGTTACCCAGGCTGGTCTCAAACTTCTGGCCTCAGGCAATCTTTCCACCTTAGCCTCCCAAGCTAAGACTATAGGCAAACACCACCATGCCTGGTACTTAGTGGGATTTTTGTGCTTGTAGCTAATAAAATATAGCAGATTATGGGTTTTCTATATATTTTCCTAAAATTAAGCAAAATTCAACCATGTTTTATGGTTCTTCACAGGAAGAGTAAGATGGTATCACCTGTTTATTGAACTCCATGGCAGCCTTTTCCGATTCAAACATGATGGACCAGTTTTGCCTCTGGTCATCATAAAAGGTGCTATAGTTATTGGGTCGAACCTAGGGAAAAGAGAAATGTTAAGACAATTCATCCACAAGTAGCTTAGTAGATAAATCTGACTACCTAAACCTGACTCAGGAGGACCCAAAGAGAGGTATCAGGAATCTTTCTTCTGCCCTCCCATCCTCCACCAACCACCCCTTAGTCCACACTCCCAGAAGGAGCCAACAAACCTTACTGAGAAGCTCTGTTAGATTCTCACAATGACACCTAGGGCTGAAGCACTGGTGTGTCACATTACCTATTACATATGCTCAGACTAATCCTTCCTATAAAACTTTCCCAAAGGAGCTACTGATTCCAACGTGAGGAACTCTTACCATTAGCTCAAAGTTCAGATGAATCCTCGCAACAGTAACTGGCTGTTGCTGACTGATATAAATAAGAATCCTATACTGTACTCCAGTGAATAAGGGCAGAAATTAAAAAAAAAAGAGAACAGAAATTAAAAGGCAATACAGATATGAGGAGTTCTACACTTTATACAGCTATAGAACTTAAAGTCTGTTCATCCCTTAAAGCTTTAATTTTAAATATCATTTCATTATCTATTTTAACCATTTCTCATTTTAGCCTTACTCCTTGACTATAATTGTCTTTATTTTATTGCTGTTTTCATTTATATGAGAGGTCATTAAGAGACAGTGAATGGATGCTTACAATGCAAATTTTTTTTTAAATTGAGGGAAAACATAGGAAAGTCACAAACTTTAAATGTACAACTCAGTTTTCACACATCTGTTGCACTGTGATATGACCATCAGCAGATTAAAAAAATCAGAGTGTCTCCAATACTCCAGAAAGTTCACTTAGGCCTCTTCACAGTTAATAATCCCAACTCTGAGGTTACCACTATTCCGATTTCTATTACTGATTAACTTAGCTATTCTTAAATTTATATAAATGGGAGTAGACAATGTATATTCTTTTACCTGTCTTCTTTCACTATGTCTGTAAGAATTATCCTTGTCATTTCTGTACCAGTACTCTGTTCTCTTTTATTGTCATGTACATTCACTTATACGTATATACCATAATCTGTTCACCCATTCTCTTGTGTTTGTTTTGTTTTGTTTGAGACAGAATTTCACTATGTTGCCCTTGGTAGAGTGCCTTGGCGTCATAGCTCACAGCAACGTCCACCTCCTGGGCTCCAGTGATCCTCTTGCCTCAGCTTCCTGAGTAACTAGGACTACAGGTGCCACCACAATGCTTGGCTACTTTTTAGAGATGGGGTCTCGAACTCCCAAACTCTAGCAATTCATCCATCTCAGCCTCCCAGAGTGCTAGGATTACAAGCATGAGCAATTGCGCCTGGCCCCCATTCTCCTGTTTATGGACATTCAAGTTGTTCCAAGTTAGAGGCTATTATGAATAATACTTCTATAAATATTCTCCATGTCTTTTGGAGAACACAGACATCCATTTGCTTCCTTTAATGTTTCCTGTAGGGCAAACTGCTGGCAATGAATTCCCTCAGCTTTTGTTTGAATGAAAATTTATTTTGCCTTATTTTTGAAGGATATTTTTGTTGGTCTAGAATTCTAAATAGGCAGAGTTTTGTTTTCCTTTCAACACTATAAAGATACAATTCCGCCGTCTTTCAATTCCAAAAGACATATGACATATATGTTAGACCATATCCCACATCTATCTTTGCTCTGGTCTCTTCTCCATTCTGCCTTCTCTCTGTGCTTCAATTTGGATATTTTCTGTTGAACTGCCTTCTGAGTCACTGATTCTGTTCCCTGCTATGCTCAAATGCTTCTAAACCCATCCAATGTGTTCTTAATTATATTTTTTCAAGTCTAGAATGCCATTTGATTATGCTTATGGATTCCAATTTAATACTCCATCTTGTCATCCTTTTTGTACTTTTCCTTTATTTTCTTTAAGATGTTAGTCACAATCATTTTCAATACTTTATAGGTCAACTTCAATATCTAGATTGTGAGTCTGCTCCTTATTTATTTGTTCTCTCAATTATCAGTTACATTTTTCCACCTCTTTACATGTCAAGTGATTTTTGATTAAAGGTTCAATTTGCATAAAACAATATGAGGGATAAAATCATAAAAAGTCTTAGCAGAAAACACTGGGATAAATCTACATAATCTTGGTTTTGAGAATGGATTCTTAAACATAACACCAAAACCACCATGACAAAAGAAAAAGCAGAGAGGGGGGAGGTTTGGGTGGAGGGAGGGTGATGGGTTGGGCCACATCTATGGTACATATTTTTATCTATAATAAAAAAAAAAAAATGAAAAAAAAAAAAAAAAGAAAAAGCAGAAAAAATGGACATCAACAAAATTAGAAACTTTTGTGCATCAAAGGATATTAAGAAAGTGAAAAGACAACCTATAGGAGAAAATACATGCAAATAAGGGTTTAACATCCAGAATATTTTTTTAAAAATTATGACAACTCCACAATAAAAAGACAAAACTCAGAAATGGGCAAAGGGCTTGAATAGATATTTCCCCAAAGAAAATATACAAATAAAAAAAAAAAAGAAAAAGAAAATATACAAATAGCCAATAAGTATATGAAAAGACATTCAGTATCATTAAACATTAGGGAAATGCACATTAAAACCACAATTAAGTACCACTTCATAACCCACTATGATAGAATGGCAAAAAAGGAGAAAAAAAATCCCAGAAAATAACAGAATGTTCGTTAAGGATGTGAAGAAATTGGAACCTTCATATACTGTTTGTGGGAATGTAAAACAATGCAGCAGCTATGGAAAACAGACTGTTCCTCAAAAAGCTACACACAGGGCCAGACATGGTGGCTCATAGCTGTAATCCTAGCACTTTAGGAGGCCAAGGTGGGAAGATTGCTTGAGGCCTGGAGTTCAAGACCAGCCTGAACAAAAAGCAAGACCCCATCTCTACAGAAAATAAAAAAATTATCTGGGTGTTGTGGTTTCTGCCTAAAGTCCCAGCTACTTGGGAGGCTAAGGCAGGAGGATTGCTTGAGCCCAGGAGTTTGAGTCTGAGGTTGCAGTGAGCTGCATGATGATGCCACTGCACTCTAGCCTGGTGACAGAATGAGACCTGTCTCAAAAAATAAATAAATAAATAAAAGCTAAATATAGATTTACTATATGACTTGGCAATTCCACTCCTCATATATACCCAAAGGAACCAAGAATAGGAACTCAAACATAAATGTAAAAGTCAAAGTTCATTGCCCCATTATTCATTAACGCCAAAAAGTAGAAATAGCACAAGCATCCATCAACTGTTGAATGAATATACAAAATTTGGTCTACACATACAATGTAATATTAGCCTTGAAAACAACTGAAGTTCTGATACATGCTAAAACATGGATGAACCCTGAGGATCATGATAAAGGAAATAACTCATATAGTATATCACAAAAAGATAATACTGTATGAGTCCATTTATATGCACTATGTCTGGAGCAGACAATTCATAGAAACAGAAGGTACAGTAGAGGTTATGCACAGATAAGAGAAAGGGAAATGGAGGGTTATTGCTTAATGTTTACGGTTTCTATTAGAGATGATGAAAAAAGAGGAAATAATAGCAGTGATTATTGCTCAAGTTTGTAAATATAATTAACACCACCTGAATTATATACTTAAAAATAGTTAAATGGTAAATTTTATATATATTCCCCTATACACACCACAATCAAACAAACAAAAATTCATTCCCAGAAGTGGAGGGACTCCCCAGATTCTTAAGCTAGGACCATACACAAAGATTTTGAATGGCTGGATTTGTTTTAATGTACAACATTAAGCAAATATATATACCTAATATTACAAATTCATATTAAACACACATAATCATTCCTCTGACAAATAAGACACTGGGCAAGCCCAGATGAAAACCAGCTCACTGGTATTATTTAGGACACCTGAATATAAAAGGGATGTGGGGGCATTCTCACCTCTTTGGCTATATGGTTCCCCAGGACTGCAGCACCAAACTTGCCCTGCTTTACATATTGACCATTTGTGCTACAGAAGCAAGAAAAAATATCAGGTATTAATACTCCCCTGAACTATGGAGAACCAGCTTTCTTTTTTGCCATACAGAAGGGGGAAATCTAGTCATTTTGCCTCAAGAAAGGGACATAGTTGAGCGGTTTATAATTTAAAGCTCTTACACAATTTAACTCTTTAAATATTTGTTACTCATGGTATCTCAGTGGAGTGGTTCTGAAAGTTGTTGAGGGCACAAATTACTTCCAAAAAAGAGTAGGCAAGAAATGGCTAAGTTTTATGTGCAGAAATCTCCGATTGTAACGTTAAAACACTAGTGATACTTTGTGAAAGGGCTGAGTAACCATTTTGCAATGAACAGAGGTTTTTTGAGAAAAGACATGCGCTTAACTGCAATCCCCTCCACCAAATTTCAGGAAGCTTTCCTTCTCAGCTACTTACTACCGATATGCATGGACTACTGTTGCATGCAGTACTGTAGAAGTGCCCATGGTGGCTGGTGCTGTTTTTGGTGTTGGCTGATTTCCTAAAGATGAAAAAGAAAGGCTGTCATTCATTACTTGCTTGAAACCGATTTTTAACCACTAAACTAGCTTTAAAATTCTTTTTTACATCCTATAGTTAGTGTTACAATGCTTTTATGGCATTGCAACACTCTATCTTTCTATTGCCATTTTTACATGAAATAGGTTTTTCTGAACGTTCAGAAGGGGGGATGGGTCAGAGTGGCTTTTCTAACTTCCTTGATTGTTATTGTAGTGTAGGGGTCAAAAATATGGTGGCTTCCATCTGAGATGTCCTGTTTCTCTCTTTACTTTCATCTGGACTCTCTTTTTCCTTCTTCTCCAGTGTCCCTAACCTCCTCAATCTCTATTCGATTCTCAGCAGGTTCTTCTCAACATGGGCCTATCCTGGAATCTTGGCCTGCCAAGTAGATGACATTAAAAAGTTCATTAGCAGCAAGACTGCTCCAGCTCTTTTAGCCCCCCACACGAACCCCTTGAGCTTACTCAAAACTAGAGTTGGCAAAACTCTTCCCAGTCACGGCTTGGCATGCCATACTTTCCATGAACACCTGTTAGCTATTTGAGGGTTCTCCCCTTCTTAGAGTCAGACACTTTATTACTTCCCCGTTTTCTTCCGTATAAACATTAGTACCACGCAAGCCTTGGGACCGTGAGTGGTTTGTCTCCACCTGCTCGAGGTTTCATAAGGATACAATTCAATTGGCTTTATTGTAAATAACTATCTATAGGTTTGTTTTTACATCTAGTTGTTGTTCTGCCTGTTTTTATATAAGACTTGACGAGATTCAAGAACTATGCGGCAGCCATCTTCCTCACAAGGGCTTCCTATAACCGCTGGTATATTCCCTTAAAACCAGAGGGTCTCCTGTATGGCTCCTTTACTTGTAAATGACTAAAGAAAATTTAAAGTTGAAATGCTGATAAGGCCCCTCTGCCTTTTTTTTTTTTTTTTTATGAGACAGAGTCTTACTCTGTCACCCTGGGTAGAGTGCTGTGGCATGATAACCAACAGCAACCTCAAACTCTTTGGGCTCAAGAGATCCTCTTATAGCTGGGTGCAGCATCTCATACCTATAATCCTAGCACTTTGGGAGGCTGAGGTGGGATGGGCTCCTTGAGCTCAGGAGTTCAAGTCCAGCCCAAGCAAGAGCAAGACCCTGTCTCTACTAAAAATAGAAAAAACTAGCTGGGCATTGTGGCAGTTGCCTACAGTCCAAGCTACTCTGGAGGCTGAGGCAGGAGGATCACTTGAGAGTTTGAGGTTGCTGTAAGCTATGATGCCACAGCACTCTACTGAGGGTGATAAAGTGAGGGGAAAAAAAGTTAAAAAAAAAAAAAAAGAGAGAGAGAGAGAGAGAGATCCTCTTGTCTCAGCCTTCCAAGTAGCTGGGACTACAGGTGCTCAATGCAATGCCCAGCTATTTTTTTAGAGACAGGGTATCACTCTTGCTCAGGCTGGACTTGAACTCCTGAGCTCAGGTAATCCACCCACCTTGGCTTCCCAGAGTGCTAGGATTATAGGAGTGAGCCACAGCACCTGGCCTTCTCCCCTAAGAAGTATAATTAACTTATACTTGCTGCTTTCTGCTTTAAAAAGTCAAGTAAGTTGTATGCAGTGGCATACACCTATAGGTCTAGCCACTCAGGAGACTGAGGCAGTAGAATTGCTTGAACCCAGAAGTTAGAGGCTATAGGGCATTGTGATCATATCTGTGAACAGCCATTGCATTCTAGCCTAGGCAACATAGTGAGACTCTAACTCTAAAACGAATAAAACAAAATAAAAACTAAAAATGAAAAGTCACGGCCAGACACAGTGGCTCACACCTGTAATCCTAGCATCCTGGGAGGCTGAGGCAGGTGGATTGCTTGAGGTCACAGGTTCAAAACCAGCCCGAGCAAGAGAAAGACTCCATTTCTAAAAACAGCTCGGCTGTGACATGGTGCCTATGGTCCCAGTTACTCTGGAGGCTAAGGCAAGAGCATCACTTGAGCCCAAGAGTTTGAAGTTGCTGTGAGTTATGACACTATGGCACTCTACTGAGGGTGAAAGTGAGACTCTGTCTCAAAAAATAAATAAACAAACAAACAAACAAACTTTTCTTTTTTTTTTTTTTTTAAGATAGTCTCACTATATCGCCCTCAGTAGAGTACCATGGCGTCACAGCTCACAGCAACTTCCGACTCTTAGTCTTAAGCGATTCTCTTGCCTCAGCCTCCCAAGTAGCTGGGACTACAGATGCCTGCCACAGTGCTGACTATTTTTTGGTTGTAGTGGTCATTGGTGTTTAGCAGGCCCAGGCTGGGCTCAAACCCACAGCTTCTGTGTATGTGGCTGGCGCCCTACCCACTGAGCTACAGGCACTGCCCAAATAAATAAATATATACATAATAAAAAAATAAGGCTCAGGCTCGTAGTTCAGTAGGTAGGGCTCTGGCCACACACACAGAAGCTGGTGGGTTCAAGCCTGGCCCAGGCCTGCTAAACAACGACAACTGCAACCAAAAAAATAGCTGAGTGTTGTGGCCAGCGCCTGTAGTCCCAGCTATGTGACAGGCTGAGGCAAGAGAATCACTTAAGCTCAAGACTTGGAAGTTGCTGTAAGCTGTGATGGTAAAGCACTCTACACAGGGCGACATATTGAGACTCTGTCTCAAACAAAAAAATACAAAAAAATAAAAAATAAAAAGTCAAATTATTTTATCAGGTGGAAACTAAAATTGTCTCTTTTTCTCCATTCCCATTAGCTCTACCACTTTAACTAAGAAGCGTATAGCTGATGACAAGATGTGCCAGGGAAATGTAGAAGCATAGCCTACTAGAAATCTGGCTAGGTGATGGCTTGGAGACAGAAGCAACTTACAGCAAAGTTGCCAAAAATGACAGGTTAAAAAAAAAAAAAAAAGTAAAAAGTCCCCCAAAACCCCAAAATGACAGGTAACATTTAAAGCAGGGATAAGCAAACATTTTTGATAAAGGGCCATGGACTATGGTACAATGTGAAATATGTTTTGTCTTTGTCCCCAGTCCCTGGCACAAAGCTCCTTAATCCTTAGTAACTGATAATAAGAACATCTTTTGTTATACATTCGGTTCTTATCTAAAGTTTCTAAAACCCTCAGAATTGCCTGAGTTATAGGAATTTCTTTTGTTTCAAGCCCCAAGTTTATGCTGTTAAAAGTTTGGACTGAGT
The DNA here is from genome assembly GCA_963574355.1 of Loris lydekkerianus. NCBI lineage: Eukaryota > Metazoa > Chordata > Mammalia > Primates > Lorisidae > Loris > Loris lydekkerianus. The sequence continues at coordinate 11,286 of CAUYPK010082864.1, forward strand.
GCCTGCATGAGACCAAATCAAATTGGAGTTACCTATGCTGAATTTCTACATCAACAAGCCAAAAACTAAGTTGTTTGTCTGACCTTTCTGGAAATCAGGAAAAAGAGAGAGAGATAATAGCCAAATCCCCAAATAAACCAGTTTTAGCCAGTAAGATAAGAAAATGCCCTCTGCTTTAACCTGTACAAGGAAAGTAACTCTGAAATGACCAACAAGTTTGTTTTTGTTTGTTTGTTTCTGCTTTCTTTAGCCCTTTTCTGCCTATACAGCCAACCTCATTTGCTCAGCCCTTTGGAACATTCTTTTTCACAGAATAAGCTATTGCCCGATTCTAGAATTGCAAATAAAAGCCAGTAAGATCTTAAAACTAAATGTGTTATAACTTTTGTCTTTTGGGGTTTTTTTTAGACAGTCTCAGTCTGTTGTCCTCAGTGGAGTGCTATCGCATCATAGCTCACAGAAACCTCAAACTCCCAGACTCAAGTGATCCTTTTGCCTCAGCTTCCCAAGTTGCTGGGACTACAGGTGCCCACCACAATGCCCAGCCTAATTTTTCTGTTTTTTAGTAGACACAGGATCTTTATTTATTTTTTTTTTTTGCAGTTTTTGGCCAAGGCTGGATTTGAACCTACCATCTCCGGTATATAGGGCCAGCGCCCTACTCCTTTGAGTCACAGGTGCCGTCCTGACACAGGTTCTCTTTTTCAAACTGGCCTTGAACTCCAGAGCTCAAGCAATCCACCTGCCTTGGTCTCCAAGAGTGCTAGGATTACAGGCCTGAGCCCCCATACTGGGCTCACAATTTTGTTTTTAACAATGCTAATGCTCAGGGTGGAGCCAATCACCAGAAAGAAAGTGATTAGAGGATTAGAGGGTTAGAACTTCCAGCTCTACTTGCCAGCCTCTAGAAAAGGGAGAATGGGGGGAAATCAAGCTCTATAAAAACTATGAGACAATGAAATTTGATGAATTTCTGGGTCATCAAACACATGAAGAGGCTGGTAGGTGCCCAGAGAGGGCATGGAAGCTCTACCCTCCCTTCATGCCTTGTCCCAATCCATCTCTTCCACTGGCTGTTCATCTGTACTCTTCATTAAAAAAAAAACCCTTCATAATAAGCCATCAAAGGTAAGAAAATGTTTCCTTGAATTCTGTTAAGTCATCCCAGCAAATTAATTGAACATAAGGAGGGCGGGTCCCTGAAATCCGGGTTTGTAGTCAACTAGTACAAGTGGCAGGACTTGTGAATGGCATCTGAAATGGAGCCAGTCTTGTGAAACTGAGCCTATAATCTGTGGGATCTGACACTATCTTTAGGTAGAAAGCATCAGAATTAACTTGAATTTATAGACTACACAATTGGTGTCTGCTGGAGAACTGGTGTGTGATGCCCAGGGTCACAGAAGTGTGCTGTGAGTAGAAAGGAGAGAATAAATGGGGGAAATGATTTCTTTTACCCTCTTACAAGGGCCACATGGTATCTATAGCATAACTCTAAACATCCTGACAAACATCTTCAGTGCCAGCACTATGCCTAATAAGTAAAAGGCACACAAGTTTTCTTTTTTTTTTTAGAGTCTCACATTGTTGCCCTTGGTAGAATGCCGTGGCACCACAGCTCATAGCAACCTCCAGCTCTTGGTCTTAGATTCTCTTGCCTCAGCCTCCCAAGTAGCTGGAACTACAGGCACCCACCATAACACCTGGCTATTTTTTTGTTGCGGTTTGGCTGGGGCCAGGTTCAAACCCGCCACCCTTGGTATATGGGGCCGGCGCCCTACTCACTGAGCCACAGGGGCTGCCCACACACAATATTTTTCATTTAACAAATCTTACTATCTGTCTTTTCTGGACTATTATTGTTTTTCCTTTACTTCCCTTTGGGTTCTTACACAAAGACAGCAAAATACAGAGAAATGAATAAAAGATTTGGATTCAAGTCAGATCAGTGTTCAAACTTCAACTCTGTCACTCACTACTATATAACCTGCCCAAGTTCCTTAACTTCTCTGAGCCTCTAAAATGGTGGTATCTCACCTATTTCACAAAATTATTGTGGATCAAATAAGACAACTTATGCAAAGCACCTGAGCTAGACACAGAGCAGGTATTTTAAAAATATCAGTCCCTCCTTCTCTCCTTTTCATTAAACAAATGTTCACTCAATTAATGCCCATCGTGTCCATCACAATGAAAGGTACAGGGGATGTAGTAATCCATGTACTATCTAGTTGAGAAAAATACAGTCACCTACTGCTAACGCCGCTCATCCAGGTGAAAGAAGTAGACAGTGTCTACTCAGAGTGCCTAGGGCAGTTCTGGAGAGTGGTGTCCACATGAGGCAGAACTTGTCTTTAACATTCTCCATCAGTTCTCAACACAGGGCACACTATCTAGTTGCTGGAATTCAGGGATTCCAGGTCTTAAAAGGCATCCACTACTGGTGGTGAGCTCAGCCAGACTGGTCAAAGACAGACAACCTACACGACACTGTTAGAAGGCTGCTCACTCTTCCAACTAACCAGTTAAAGCACCACACTACTTACCTGTTGTTGCTGCTCCCTGGCCTTTCTTAGGCTGCTTTGGAGCCGTGTACTGGAAGAATTCATTTCCATGACCAGCAGTTGCCTGATCCATTCCAAAAAGAGAGGCCAATCTGGCACTGTTAGTAGAAAATGAAATTTCATTGACATATCCCACATTGAAATCATCATAATAACCGCCTACTTCCAACCTTGAACAAATATCCCCTTGACTGTATATCTCACCATTCAACACTGGAAATAGTAGCTAAGTATCTTTGAAATCAAGATTGTATATTTGGGGCGGTGCCTGTAGCTCAAAGGCAGGGCACAGGCCCCATATGCCAGAGGTGGCAGGTTCAAACTCAGTCCTGGCCAAAAACCGCAAAAAAAAAAAAAAATTGTATATTTGATCTGAATATCATCATCTGACCCTGCTCACCCACAGACTTTGGTCAACATATTTCTTCTTTTTGGAGCTCAGTTTCTCCATTTTTAAATTAAGGCATTAGTCTAGATGCTCTCTATGGTTTCTTCAAACTGTAAATCCTTGCTTATAGTTTCTAGTAACCCTATTATTACACCCTCCCCAATTTTTACCAGTGTATTAAACTATAGTGTGATCTTGCCTAACAAACAAGGTGCCTGCTATCTTGTCATCTAACAAGTAAGACCACTCTTTTACTATCCCTTGCACTATGCCCCTACCATTCCACTGAAACTGCTCTTGCTAAGATCACCAGTAATCCTGGGTCACTAAACCCAGTTTATCAGACCTTATCTTACTGGCTTCATGCCACCTTTTCATAATTTTCAATTAATTTGTTCTTCAAACTATTCCCTTTCCTTGATCACTCACAGTGATCTTTCTGAAAGCCAAATTTAACCAACTCTCTCCTCAGTGAAACTTTTGATGACACCTCAATATTCCAAGATAAAACTACAAACTGCACACAACAGCTCTACAAGGCCCTTCAAGATCTCCCCTCCCCTTATTCCTTGGCTTCATATCTAGCCATTTCTTACTCCCAATTGTGTACTGCAGCCACCCTGAGGAACTATTCGTTTCTCAAAGAAAGCAAGATTTTTAAAATCTCCAGTCTTTGTACATACTGTTCCCTCTGCCTGAAACATTCTTCCTGTTCTCCCTCTCCCCTGGAATTTGACCCTAATCTCAAATTCTAGGTTAGATGATCTTCCTAGGGACTCTCATAGTCCTCTATACTTCATTGATTCAGTGTTAGACACTGTAGTAAGGGCTAAGTTACACTCGTGAGCAAAACTGCATTTTACTTTCCAGGAGCTTATAATTTAATGAAGGAATGAGACATTAAGTAATATTAACTGTAAACTGTAATATGAGATATATAACAGTAGCAGCTGTTGTATAGAGTTGTACTCTACAGAGATTAACAGAATTCAATCATTCATCACATAACAGGGTAATTGATTATTTGCTGCAATCATCTATTGACTACATACAAGCATACCTTGGAGATATTGAGTTGGTTCCACATTACTACAATAAAGCAAATATTGGAATAAAGCAAGTCACAGTTTCTTGGTTTTCCAGTACACATAAAAATATGTATATACTATATTGGACTCTATTAAAGTGTGTAGTAGCATTATGTCTAAATGTATATACCTTAATTTAAATGTATATACCTATATACAATGTATATACCTTAATTTAAAAATACTTGATGGCTAAAAATAGCTAATGATCATCTGAGCTTTCAGCAAATCATAATCTTTTTGCTGGTGGAGGGTGTTGCTAGCTTCAAACTTTTCTTCTACAGCTGCCTCACCTCTCCCAGCTTTCACACAATAGAAAGGAGTTAGGGCCCTGCTATGGATTAGCCTCTGGCTTAAGGGAATATTGTGGCTGGGTTGATCTTCCATCCAGACCACTAAAACTTTCTCCATACCAGCAATAAGGCTGTTTCTTTTCTTTTCTTTTCTTTTTTTTTAATCATTCATGTGTTCACTGGAATGGCACTTTTAATTCCCTTCAAGAACTTTTCCTTTGCCTTTACAACTTAACTGATATTAGAGGCCTAGCTTTTGGCTTATATTGGCTTTTAACGTGCCTTCCTCACTAAGCTTAATCACCTCTAGCTTTTGATTTAAAGCAAGAGATATGCAACTCTTTCATTCACTTGAACATTTAGAGGCCACTGTGAGGTTATTAACTGGCTTAATTTCAATACTATTGATTCTCAGAGAATAGGTAAGCCTGAGTAGTGGGAAAGAGATGGGAGAACAGCTGGTCAGTGGAGCACTCAGAAGATACCTGACATTTGCCAATTAAATTCACTGTCTTATGTGGGCACCCTTTGTGGATCCCTAAAACAATTACAACATCAAAGATAAACGATCACAGATCACCTCAACATATAATAGTTGAAATATTGCAAGAATTGCCAAAATGTGGTGCAGAGACATGAAGTGAGCACATGCTATTTTGGAAAAATGGTGTCCACAGACTTGCTTACCACAGACTTGCTTACCACAATTGAAGGCCACAAGCCTTCAATTTGTAAAATACAGAATGTCTGCCAGGTACAATAATGCAAAGTGCAATAAAATTAGTTGTGTCTGTATTTTGCCCAGGGTCTGGTATGTAATAGTCTCAATAAATGAATTCAAAGTCTAATCTACTTCTGAGTTCCTCTTCTCCAAAGGCATCTTTTAGGTGAAGTAAACATTGAAACTTCACAACAACTTTTTTTATGGCTTTTTATAAAACAATGCTCATGTATATATAAACACACACTAGCATTCTGTAGAACAAATTTAATATAATTTGAAACTACTGCCTTGTCTTCTCAAAAGTGGTCTACTTTAAGTTTCCTGTAAAGAGCTCCAAAATGCCTACTTTCCAGGACTGAGAGGCTTAAGTGAGACTACAAATGTAATAACTAGAGAGCAGTGCTGGCCTAAATAACACATAGACCAAGATTTCTCCTTTTAGTTAGGACAATCTGGGCAGATTCCCCAAAGGAGCAAAATTCTGGGAGAGTTGGGCCATGTCTTTAACACAGTGTACAAATCTTAGCATCTAGTTAAGGTATAAAAGTCTATGCAGAGATAATTAAAAAACAATGACCTTGTTAGCTTCAGTAAACCTTGGGTATTGGGTTTGCTGTTCTAATTTTGCAGATATATCCTTTTTCAAAGGAAAGACAAAAGTATCCTAAGTAAACTGTGCTTCCATAGATGTACTAAAGGCCAGAAAACAATGATTACGGAAATCAATCCAAAAGCCAGGTCAACCTATTATCTTCCCGATTAATTCCTTTTCTATTAATATTTTAAATGGACTCTATACCAACTTAGGGCAGTAAGTTTGTTGCAAATTATTACATTTTTCTACTTCTAAAGTTTTCTCAAATGTACACAATCTTCTAACTTTGTTAGCAAGAATGGTCTTGATAACTCTGGACTAGAGTATAATTCCTGAGAAAAGTCACAAAGGCATTAATTACATTTTAAAAATAAATATTAGCCAATGCATTTAGTTGCCATAGTCCTTACCTCACTTTAGTTTTATAATCCTTTCCTTTCTCATCAAAAATAAAAACACATGCATTTACATTGTGTCAATATATTAATATATTCTGGATTCTTCTGTTGGTACAGTATTTTTCTAATGAATTGTGGCATTAACCAGCTCCTTCAATAGTAATAATAATGGCACATGGGCAGATCTGGTAGAATCTGCCTGCCTGATTTGAAATCCAGGCTCTATTAGTTTCTACCTGTGTGGCCATGGCCAACTTACTCTGAACTTTTTCCATTTGTAAAATGGTTATAATAGTAAAAAATAACTCATAAAGCAGAAGGGAGGAATAAATACCATAATGTGCATATATTCCTTAGTATAGTTGCTGGTACTGAGCAACCATGCTATGTGTTTTATATACCTATTAATTTAAAATGTCAGTTCAACTCAAATGTCCCTGTAATGGAGGAAACGTGTGATTTATGCAAAAACTGACCTGGCAACAGTAAACTGATATTAGCAAAAAAGGAAGTGGGACAGTCTCAAAAATCTTCTAGGATGAACCTCATTATTTAATAAGTTGAGGTATGATGGAATAAGAATAGGAGGTAACTTGTCCAAAGTTACACTCTTGTGCAGGACACAACCACAAGAGGGACTTTGTGTAACAAATGTAAACTTTGTAACCTAATCATTTGTATCCTCATATTAATTAGAAATCAAAAAAATAAATCACACTCCTACCTGGGGGCAATTAATATTAGAATTTGGACTTCTCCATTTCTTCTGCAGAACTTAAAATGCTTTCTGATGATCAGTTCTAAATTTTCTATTTTTCCACTTCCATACTGGTGATTTATCATTATTATGCTAATCAGATTTGCCTACATATACCTTATATAATCTAAAACAAGTATATGTGGGTATGTACATATATACACAGATATAGACATATATAAACACTAAACCTGCCAGTTACACACAAACACACACACAGTGTCCAAAAAATGTATATGCACTTATGAAAGGAAAAAAATGTTAAAATTTTAACACTCAAGAACAGGCACAGCGGCTCATATCTAAAATCCTAGCACTCTGGGAGGCTGAGGAGGAAGGATCCCTTGAGCACAGGAGTTTCACACCAGCCTGAGCAAGAGCAAGACCCCAACTCTACTAAACACAGAAAAATTAGACAGGTCTTGTGGCAGGCACTTGTAATCCCAGCTAACAGGAGGCTTAGGTGGGAGAATCCCTTGAGGAGTTTGAGGTTGCTGTGAGTTAGGCTAATGCCACTGCACACTAGCTTGGGCAACAGAGTAAGACTCTGTCTCAAAAAAATAATAATAATGATAATAATAATAAAGTCACTTTTGACTTCTGCAATGACAAGAGACACAATATACAAGATAATGAACATTATTGGCATATACCGAGTGTTACAATTGTAATAGTTTTTCCTTTCTTAAAATGTATATACATTTTTTTGGCACTCTGTGTGTGTGTGTGTATGTGTATAAAACACTAGCCCCTTAGAAATGATATGGGATAATTGTTACTGGGTTGATTTTATTCTACTACTAAAACAGAAGTTTCTTAAGGGAAAAACTGTGCCTTACTCCCATCTGTATTTGTTGAAGCTAAGTACCATGCACTTAGCAGGCATGCACATATTTCTTCATTTCAAAGACACAATGATAGAAAAAGGATTAAGACAAAAACGAACCAAAAATGCAAGCTTCCTGATTACTACTACTGGGTTAACCATGGGCTTTAAGAGGCTCAGAAATTCTGAAGGCAGATTATCAGTCATTTAGATACTCCCTCTTTTATTTGGCCTGTATATCCTTAATGGACTCAAATAAGTGTTAAGTTTAAATCAAAAGACTTAAAATTTAAGCAAGTCTATTTCCAGTAAAGCACAAAAGAGGAACCAAAAAGCAGCTGCAGTGTTCACTAACATACATTTTACTTCCTTAGAGAAAACCAAAGAAGGAATAGCTAGATCAGAGAATACTGGCGAAACTTTCCATGTTCTCAATCTTAAATTTGATTCTGTTTTCCTGGTTATTTTTAAGAACAAAAATTAATTCTAACTTTCTCTGCTAAGTCTTTTATCATCAAATTATCTGTTGTCTATGTCTAAGAGCACAGTCACATGCCTAGAATTTAAAAGTGTCTCAGATCCTCGATAAGCCTGCTCAGGAAAAAAGAACTGGTGAGCCACCAAGAACTTATCTTGGGCCAGGAAATGTGGAAAAGAGCACATGACTATCATTGCCTACTCAGTAATTTTCAGTCATCTTAGACTGCTTGTTGCATGTTAATTAGAAGCCTTAACATTTCCTTTACAGACTTCCCCCAAGTACTTTCACATAGTTAAGAATATGAATTGAAATTATACCTTGGAAATTTTATATAGTGGCCTAATATACAACTATACACAATCATTAATTCAAACAGAGTCAACAGCAGCAGGGCGACTGGAAGGTATGGAGATTTTAGTGAACGTTTGGATTGAAGAGGGGAAAAAAGAAACCAAAACACACACTACAGCTTAATTCTAAAGTAACTGAGCAATGAAAGAATTCAAAGTGGAACTAAGTGAATGCAGGCCATCTAAAGTTGGGGTAGGAGTGGAAATGTGTGGTGAGACTGAACAGGACTTAAGGATAGGTAATACAGAGCTAGTTAGTGTAAGGCAAAAGATCCTATTTAAGACCAAAAGAAAGCCTGTGTCATTTTATGGTCCATTCATGTATTGATGACTCCAAAAGATCTAGAAGCAACTTGATAGCAGAGCATAGCAGCTTAATCATCTTTGTGACTTCATAGCATCTAGCAGAATAAGGGATACATGTTGGTGTATTGGCCATTTTTCAGTACATTCTTCAGTATGCACAAAATCTGTTAAGCAGATGTTCAAAGAAAGGCTGTGCAAAGATTAAAGCTTTGGAGGTAGTCAATCTGTCCACTGACACACACACACAAAAAAAAAAAAGAAAGAAAGAAAAAGAAAGAAAGAAAAAGCTAACCTGGTTACCAAAAGAGACAAAACCCTGCATCTCTTTGGAAAAAAACCTTCAATTCCAGGCCAATATACTATATAATGTTTGAGGGCAGGAAATAATGACCAAAGTCTCTTAAACGTTGGTTTTAAGCTTTAGAGTTTACAAAGTGCAATTTCGCAACTATTATTCATTCAACATGCACTTCCTGAGCATAATGTGCCAGTGTTGAGCGCAGGACAGAGATGAACAACATAAGCAATCCCTGTCCTGTCAAGGCTCATAATCCAGTAGGTTAGCTATGCAAGAACAAAGAAAACATGCCTAGCTGTGGAATAAGAAAGTGAAAGCAATTTATTCTGCCTGGGACTGTGGAATAATGGAAAGCACTAACAGGTGACATCAACAAACTCAGCACAGTTGGGTGCTCTGCCTAGCTTCTGAGAGGAGTACAGCACCGGAATATGGCAAGGGTCTGGATCCGGAAGTTGGGAAGAGGCCTAAGACGAGACCGACTCCCTCCAACAACCCGCTGGCCACTCCCTCTGGCTCACGCTTCTCAGTCACTCACCCGCCGCTGGGTGAGAGGAAGTCGGTGTCGTCCTCATCCCCAGCACCAAACATCGTGTTGGCTTACACCTGGAAGCTGGGAGAAAACAGGACGCTCCCCGGGACCAGGGCCTGTCACCGCTGACGTCGTAAAACGCCGCGGCAGCGTGCTGCTTGCCGGCAGGGCGAACTCTCGCACGGTTACTCCGCGAAAAGTAGTCTAGCCTTGGAGAGGTGGGGCAAAGGCAAATAAGAGGTTCTCTCTCGGAGCACGCGCACGGCTTGTCGTCAGGACTTTCCAGCCCTCAGAGGGGGCGGGGCTCCAAAGTTCTTGCGCCAGCATTGGTCGGTGGTGCAGGGGGCGGGGCAGGGGCGGGAATCCACGGCCTCGGTGGCGGTCGTGGACACGTCGAGCCGGGCAGAAGTGGAGGGGGCTTCTGAGGAGTCGGGAAGGGGTGACAGGTTAAGATTCTGAGAGGGAGGCGCCAGTGGCTGGACTCGATCTAGGAAGGTAAGGCCTCCCCCGTCCTCTCTCGCAACCCTGGTATCGGCACCGTCCTTTTCCCTGCAGACAGGATCCTGCTCGCCACTCTTCTCAGCTCCGCGGAAGGAGAAGGAACCCGAGACTGGGAAGATTGGAGATCTGGGCTTCGGCCTGACCCCTGGAGTGACCTTGCGGCTGGGTGCTCGGTGCCTCAGTTTCCCTGTCTAGGAAACGGGCCATTTGTGCTTCCAGGTGCCGGCTGGTCCAGAAGCTTTTAGACCTCAGAGGTCGTGCAATTCCATCCTGATCTCGTAATCTCAGAATTTACAGATAGGGAAAGGAAGGAACTGAGCACTTGGCGTGCGTGACTAGTCCGAGGTCACAAAGTGTAAAGGGCAGACTGAGACTGAACTCCTGGTCCTTTGATTCAGGTCTGAGTGAGCTGATGGGTGAACAAGAATCTTACTAGCCCTTAAACACTGTTCCCTTACAGAGTGGTTGTTGCTAGACTATGTCATACATCTTGAGATAAGTCTCCTTTCTAGAGTCCACCTGTATGCCACACAGGTGAGGTGCAGGGGAGCCAAAATATTCTGGGGTGGGTGATGGAAAGGAGGCAACTTTGGAGGCAAAAAAGCCCCAGTCACAGCCTCTGGAGTTTGCTGAGTCTTCCAGCGACAGTCCTAAATCAACAGCAATTGTTGCCGAGTCCTCTGCCGTCAAATTCCACCCTCTTTGTATTTTACATAAGTATTTCTTTGGTTAACCTAGTATCATTCTTGGAAGAATCTCTGGATAGGCCAGGTTTTGCCAAGGTGTGGATAATTAGATAGTGTCCCAGTGTAACTTCCATTTCCACAGATCTCACTGGAGTTCTTACACTTAGGGCTTCCCCTCTCGATGGGTTGGTTCTACAGGTGTCCCTTATCTGAATGTTTTAATCTGTTAATATGAAATTGAAGTGACCTGATTGGTAGTTCCCTCCCAGAGAATTTTGTACCTCTTGGCATGTCCCCTGTTCTACTTTTTATTACAGTTTGCATACTCCTAAATTGTAAGCCTTCATGCCCATAATGGGGTCTCAATTCTTCATTAGATTGAATAATAGAATTCATCCTTGTTCCCTTATTCCTTAATTTATAATCTTAGGATCTTTGTCCCTTGTGACCCAGAGAGCCCAATGAGAGTTCTTGCCTTTTATAAGTAGCTTCCAGAAAGGTAAAAATGCTGTAGTGGCTGTGAACTCTCTGGGTTGCTTAGTCTCTTTTGTTAATTGAAGGTGACTATACTATTGTCTAAACTCTAAAGCTCCAGGGAGGGAGAAGAGTGGAATAGGATGACTAGAAATATTGTATATAATTAAATTTTTGTAAGTAAATTAGTCCTCTGTTTAATGGAGGATAAGGCTCTTGGTCTGTTTCTTGTGTTTATAGATTGAGATGGTTTGAATGAAGGCTGACAGTTGCAATGATGCACCTGGAATCTAATACTAGAACTGGAACCTGTTGCAGTAGGTCTGTTTAGAGTGTGAACTTGGCTTGGCTCCCTGGGAAAATGGGGGTGGTGGTGATCTAGATAAGTGCTGTAGCACTTCCTAACACCTCTCCCCAGTACTGGTCACTGTCATTGCACCACTGAAATATCTGAGTGGTGCTTAAAAAAAGAAATGCTAAGGGAATATTTGAGCCCTTAGCTTGCATTTTGGGGTGGAAGTGTTTTTATCCTGAATGTTAGTAGTCTTTTTGGTGACGGGAACACCACAAACATGCATACCCAGATGTGTAGGAACACAGCTGCTGATCCTCAGTGGCAATATGAGGAAGAGAATGATGATGGTGAATCTTCCTCAGACTTTGAACTACAAGGTTGAGTACACCCAAAAAGCCAACGCTTTTTTTGAGATGGTGGGAGGGAGACAGATTCTCCCTTTGTCTCCCTCAGTAGAGTCCCTTGGTGTCATAGCTCACAGCAACCTCAAATTCTTAGGCTCAAGTGATCCTCTTGCCTCAGCCTCCCGAGTAGCTTGGACTACAAGCATTCACCACAATGCCCAGCTATTTTTTTAGAGAAGGGGGTCTCAGTCTTGCTCAGGCTTGAACTCCTGAGCTCAAATAGTCTACCTGCCTCAGCCTCTCAAAGTGCTAGGATTATAGGCTTGAGCCATGGCATCCTGCTCTGTCTCTCATTCTTAGTGTTTTGTAAATTTAGCTCCTACCCTAAAGATGCCTATCTCAAGTAGTTTAGGTGTATTGATTTAGGAGATTAATTTTTAATGTTGTATATTCCTATGGTCACTGAATTATAGTAATTGTTATTTAAAATAAAGGTTAATGTGGTCTTTACTTTAAACTTTTATATAAAAAAACTCTGATTTTGGAAATGAAAGAACAGAATAGTCTTGGAAAGGCTACTCTCACTATTCTCCAGAATCCTGGCCTTCTGACAAATAAGGTTTGGTGAACCTATCCCAGTTTCTGCACATTGGCTGACAGTGACAGGCAGTTGGACCATTTTCCTCCAGTAACATGTTGTCTTCCTCAATTAGTATATCTTCAGATTGGTGATCTTGGACTAGGATTCAAGAAACTTGAATTCCTGTCCCAAGTTGCCTTCTAACTCAACTCTGAGCTTGGGCAACACTCACTAAACACTTTGTAAAAGGAGAAAATTAGACCTAAACATCTACTGAGTACTGCTGGGGATACAAAGGTAAATAAGGCACCCTTGTTTCTTTGTTTCACTTCAGTACATGCCTTTTTTTTTTTCTTTTGAGACAGAGCCTCAAGCTAAGTAGAGTGTGGTGGCATCACAGCTCACAGCAACCTCCAACTCCTGGGCTTGTGATTCTCTTGCCTCAGCCTCCCAAGTAGCTGGGACTACAGGTGCCCACCACAACACCTGGCTATGTTTTGGTTGTAGTTGTCATTGTTGTTTGGCAGGCCCAGACTGAATTCAAACCCACCAGCTCTGGTGTATGTGGCTGGTGCCTTAGTTGCTTGAGCTATAGGCACCAAGTCTTAAGTACATGCCTTTTAGATGTATTCATAAAATTCATTGACCTCCTGAAGTTTAACCAGGAAGCAGCAGTTTTAATAATTCCTTTCAAATTATGAGCAGTTTTGTAGGAGATGACAATCTGTGTATACAGGTATTCCCATACTGATCTATATGGGTAAAATGAATAGTTTAAAATTATAACTAAGTTATATCACAGGTATGGTGATAGGGATATAAATTTATATAGAGATTCTAGGGAATCAATATCACAGTTCTATTTACTCAGTAATTTTTAGAGCCATTTGGTGGTTAACTAAAAAAATAAGCTAAAGCAGGAAATAATACAGATGTTGGCTACATATATTTTTATTTTAACTGAAAACATAAACATTCTTTTTGCCTTTCTTTTTTCATGAGGCCTCAGTCTTTTCTTGGAGTGTGAGATCAAAAAACTACAGCTTATAGGCCAAATCTTATCCCAGCCTGTTTTAGTAAATAAAGTTTTATTGGAATGCAGTGCTGCTCATTTGTTTGGATATTGTCTATAGCTACTCTTACCTATAAAGCAGAGTTGAATAGTTGCAACAGAAACTTCATGGCCAACAATACCTAAAATGTTTATCATTTGGCCCTTTACAGAGCTTGCCAACCCCCCTGGTCTGTATCATCTTTGGTATTTTTAACATGGAGTGAGTAAATTCACCTACAAAGCAGTCTGAGTGCATAATCTTTGTAGGTGTTTATGAAATTTCCCCCAGCCTTAACAGTTGTCTCTCTCATACCTAATAGCAAACTTGTTTGTTATCTGTGTGACTCACCTTTGTCTAGTCTTTCTAAAGCATTCAACATGACTTTATAGAAACAAATACTTAAATTCTTAAGCTCTGGAGCCAAATTGCTTTCTGCTTTATTAGTTGTATAGGCCTTGGGCTGAGTTTCTGCCTTTGTAAAATAGAGATAATTATAGTATCCATTTCTTAGGGTTCTTGTGAAGATTATGAGGGTTAATTCATGTAAAGCACTTAGAACCATGTCTGGCAAATAGTAGATACCTGATGTTAACTGCTGTTAGTGAAAGCACATGTAGTGAGAATAAGATGGAGTCAGTCAGGCTAGGGCCAACATGACACTGCTGATCTGGTCACTTCAGGTCCCTAGCGACTTTTACCTCCTGTCTCCCATTAACTTTTGAATTTGAATGTTATAATAGGTGGCTGAGTTATGCTGATTGTTATTTAAAACAAGAGTTAATGTGGTCTTTGCTTTGAACTTTTATGTATAAAACTGTGATTTTGGGAATGGAAGAACAGAACAATCTTGGAGAAGCCACTCTCACTGTTCTCCAGAATCATTGGCCTTCTGACAAAGTTTGGTAGACCTGTCCCCATCTCGGCATATTGGCCGACAGTGACAGGTGGCCGGACCCTCTTCATCCAGTAACTATCATTTTTTCTCTTCTCATTTATAGTTCATTGCTTTACACAATAATTAAATTACATATATACAATAATAAGCACAACTGGCATAAATTGGTTTATGAACATAGGCAACACCCTTGATAAACATACAGCGTCACTGAAGAAGATACCAGAAGTATTGCATCTTGGAAAATAGCCCAGCCAGTGTGTTGTCAGTTAAGTTGGTTAATAGAGCTCTGTGAGATAGTTTGTTAAGACTGTGAGACAACAGTACACATAGGGAAGTAGTGGATTAAAACTGAAAAGGAATCCAGGGCTATATTTGTTAAATTTCTTGATGGCCAAGGTGACAAGTTTGTACTCAGCTCAGAAGGAAATGGAATTTTTTATTCTAAATGAACATGATTGACATTAAAAAATGTAAATGGCTTACAAATAAATCAAGTAAAAAGTTAAAGTTTCCCCAGCCCCATTCCTTGTCATTAACCACTTCGTTTTTCTCACCATCCCTAGAACATGGGATCCTTGTGAGAAATGAATGAGAAAAGGCATGGTGAGCACTACTTGAGGCACTAGTAATAATCTGTTAAAGGTTTCAACTCTGTTCTCTTTTGATTTATAATGCCAATTCTGAATTGAGAAAGAGACGGCTTCCAGACCAAATGTGAATTAAATGAAATGACTGCTCTGCTCTAAAATTAACAGTTTATACTACACTCAGGAGAGTCTGATTCTTGAATGTTTCTTGCTTACTTCTAACTTGGCTCTGCTGTGCAGTCCTCTTTGTGCCTTCTTTACCAAGAGTGCTGCAAGAGAGGAAGAGACAATATAATCATTGCTAGGAAAGCACAGTGTTTACAGTGACAGGATGACTTTAGCTACTAGATGAAGTCAGTGACCAGGCTCTACCTATTAAAGTTGACAAGGCAGGTGTTATGTGGAAGGGAGGGGGTAGGAGGGAGTCGCTAATGCCTGTACTCCCACATTCAACTCTTAGCATAACAAAGTCATTTTAAAAGCTCAAAAGTTTTCTGCAGTTTTGTGACTGAAATATGACAAGTCATCAAAACTCTGATACTTGATACATTACAATGAGCAGTTTATGCCAAAAGAAATCTTATAGTAGGGACTGGGAAGGAAATGCTTTTGAAGTTCTATTGCTTTGAGTAATATCATTTCATGATTTAGGTAACATCCCCAAGCAGAGGAGGGGCCCATCCGTAGGAATGCAAACCCCTGCAGAGAAGGAAAGGGTTGAGGAGGGTCCACCCTACCTCTTTTCCTTTACACAATGGCCCTAGGCTTTTGTATACAACCTGCTTTTGTAGGCTGAGGACATTATGCAATACAGCATAATGAGATGGAAGCCTTCATCTCAAAAGTAAATATGAGAAATGATTTGGAGGGAACATGTAAAGAGAGCAAAACTCTGGCAACCAGGGACATGTTTTAAAGGAGCTTTCTCAGCCAGGATGAATCTTTCCCTAGATAGTGGAGTTATTGTAGAACTATGAAGAGTGTTTATGTAATTCTGAAGCAGTTTAGAGCAGCTAGGATGTGGTCATTACAATTTATGGAATGAAAGACAGAAATCCTATAGTTATATTTCTCTCTTCTGCCTTTTCTGATGGCCTTTTGTCAGCTTGTAAATAACCTGTCGGTTATGTATATCTTAGTACATTTCATGTTATATTTTAATTATATACATGCTTCCCTCTTCCACCAGCTTGGGCTTCTTTTTTTTTTTTTTTTTTTTTTTTCTTCAGTTGGGTTTCTTGAGGATAAGGGTTCATCATAGTACCTTCATTCAGTAGGTATACAATAAATATTGAGTGAACGAATGAATTGCCTGAGTTCCTTGGGGTCACACAGATAAGGCCCAAGAGCCTAGAACCTAAGTCTTCCAATTCCTAGCCCAGTACTGTTTCTACCATACCACGCAATCTCTATCTGGAGTATTGGACAACTTTTCTCATTTTCATTTGCATTTTCTTTTATTGCTTTTTCATTAAATCATCATTTATAAATGTTTTGATGGGACATAATTTCCTACTATCTTGTGTAATGTATTTAATTTCATTTTCCTACTGCAATAAAAGAAAGCAACAATTGAGGTGTTTCCTAGTTTCTGCTTCATACCATATTCACAGACAAACCAACATTATAATCTAGACAGATAATTGAAATACTGTATAATGTAACTAAAGGAAAGTTTAAACAAGAAGGACCATTGTCTGCTTTTGCTTATAATAACAAGGTAGCTAAAGCAATGCTTTACCAATATCTATGTATCTGACTAGCCAGTGTTCTTCAAATCAAATTACAAAAGACTGTATGCATTAAGACACTTGAAAATAAGCCCTATGTAACTTGAACATCTCATTTCAGAGATTAATTTTCTCAGCTAATGAGCAAGATATAATTAATAATTCATATTTGTTATGCCTTAGGAAATATTTGACATATATTACTTTATTTGATCCTTACAATCCTATTGAGAATAGCAGTCTTTTCATTCTGTTTTGCAAATGAAGATAATAGTTCTTTTTAGGTTTGTGTGATTTGCTTAATGTTGCATGGCTAATATGTTATAAACTTGGATCCAGAGCTGAGAGTTCCATAATGCCTAGTACAGTGCTTTCTCTACTTTAAGATACTTTCTATAAAACACTATGAAATCTTTACATAAATGATACTAAAGCACTCCTAGTTAGCAGACTGGAAATGTGTCAAGGCTACAAAAGGATCCAGTAAAAGGAGTATGAAAGGGTGCATCTCGTGATTGCAGTATTCCAGGATGTGGCTTAACCAGCAACAAAAGGTACCAGAAATGAATTATAGGAGCTGGAAGAGCCACTCCCCCATTGGACTTAGGCCTTTCTATTATTGCATAACTAAAAGACCTTTTCAGTTTGTTTGTTTGACATATCAAATTAGAGTTGTCCTATTCGGACCAGGCAAATAAAAGTTTTAGTAAAGATTTTTGAGAAGAATGTAGTTGTACACTTGATCTTGTTTGTACAAAAAGGTGGGAATGGGCAAGAGAAATAGGAGCTTCTGTGTTATTTGTCATCAAAACAGGATATGTGTAGCTTTGAAACCCCTTCTGCTTAGCTGCTTCTCAGCAAGCAAGCTGAGGAAATGGGAGGGTAGAAGAAAATGGTTCATCTAGTGTTACAGAGCCTTATGTCAGAAGCAGATGTTAAGGGTTTAGTTGACTAAAGAGTGTATCAGTGTCATTCAATAAAGTGGACCTCAGTTTCCCCATTTGTAAAATTAAAGACTTGGACTTGATGAGAATTTAACATTTTTAAAATAAGAAATCTATTTACATGGTTCATAATTCAAAAAACATATGTACGTAAGGGGCCAGGTGCAGTGGCTCACCCCTATAATTCTAGCACTTTGGGAGACCAAAGTGGGAGTTCATGAGCACGAGCAAGACCCCGTCTCTACAAAAATAGAAAAAATTAGCTGGACATGGTGGCACATGCCTATAGTCCCATAATCCCAGCTACTCAGGAGACTGAGGTGGGGAGATCACTTGAGTCCAGGAGTTTGAGGTTGCAGTGGGCTCTGATAAAGACACTGTACTGTAGCCTTCAGTGACAGAGCAATACCCTAACTCAAAAAAAAAAAAAAAAGGTCACAGAAGCACATTCAGTGAAAAATATTTCTTTTACTCCTATTCATATCTGACCAGTTTCCCCCAAGGGATGCAATATTAGCCACTTATTTTGTCCCCTTTTCCCACAGATAGTATTGATATATACAAATTATATGTATGTGTCTATAATACTTTTTTTTTAATATAATACTTTTTCCCCTTTTAAATTTTTTACAAATTGGACGGCGCTTTTGGTGCAGTGGGTAGGGTACCAGCCCCACATACCAAGGGTGACAGGTTCAAACCCAGCCCCAGCCAAATTGCAACAAAAAAATAGTGGGGCGTTGTGGTGCGTGCCTGTAGTCCCAGCTACTCGGGAGGCTGAGGGAAGAGAATCCCCTCAGCCCAGGAGTTGGAAGTTGCTGTGAGCTGTGATGCCACAGCACTCTACTGGGGGCGATAAAGTGAGACAGAGTCTCACTAAAAAAAAAAAAAAAAATTCTTACACATTATAGCATGCAATATAGTCTACTTTTTTCTTTTCTTTTTCTTTTCTTTTTTTTTTTTGAGACAGTGTCTCACTGTCACCCTCAGTAGAGTGCTGTAGCATCATAGCACACAGCAACCTGGGACTCCTGGGCTCAAGCAATTATCTTGCCTCAGCCTCCTAAGTAGCTGGAACTACAGGTGCCTGCCACAACACCCGGCTATTTTTAGAGACAGGGTCTTGCTCTGCCTCAGGCTGCTCCTGATACTCTACTTTTTTCCATTTCATAATGTATCTTGGAGATCATTCTGTATCAGTATATGTATGAAGGACTTCCTCATTCTTGTGTGAGCTGTAGAGTATTTCATTGTATGGAAATATCATGACTTATTTAATCAGTACCCTATTGATGAACTAGTTGTATTTTCAATATTTTGTTATTACTGACAGTCCTATGATGAATTACTTTGTGTAGGGGTGTGTGTGTGTGTATGTATATGTATATAAAACAGTTCACATATGTACCAGTAGCTGTAGGCTAAAATTTAGAAGTAGGATTGCTGCATTATAGAATAGGAACTTAGACTGATAACTCAAGACTATTCTAGTTCTGATTGTCTACAAGATTTTAATTGTAAATGAATAGTGAAAGAAATGAAAAGATTATTTTCTTTGAAATCTCTTAGGTTTTATCTCTTATTATTTATTTATTTTTATAAAGGTTTTAGTTTTGTTGTTGTTGTTGTTGTAGTTGTCATTGTTGCTTTAGCTGGCCCAGGCCGGGTTCGAGCCCACCAGCTTCGGTGTATGTGGCTGGCAACCTACCCACTGAGCCACTTATTTAGAAGCTTAAGTCTTAAGTAAAGGTCAAGTATAGGTAACCTCACAAAAATTACATCAAATTGCAGACTTTACAAAAGTCACCTACATCATGGTCCTGTAGATTTTTCTAGTGCTTTTCAGTGTACTACTCAAGAGCTAATTTACAATATAAATATTGTAAACTCAGAACAAAAGGAGACCATCTCCCAACTAAATTTACTAGTATTTACCAAGTATTTGGAGAACTTGCTGTTAATATAATCTATTTAGGGAATGAAAATGGGACGATAAAGAGAGCCTAGCCAATATCTGTCTGTTTATGCATGTGTGTGTGTTTTTAAGAGGCAAGGTCTTGCTCTGTCACCCAGGGTGGAGTGCAGAGGTCCAGTCGTAGCTTACTATAACCTCAAATTCCTGGGCTCAAGCAATCATTCTGTTTCATCCTCTCGAATTGCTTAGAGTAGCTAGGACTACAAATATTGTTGCTTTAGCTGGCCCAGGCCAGGTTCAAACCCACCAGTCTCAAACAGCCTGGAGTAGCTGGGACTACACACACCTGCATGCCCAGCTAATTTTTCTTTGTAGAGATAGGTGTCTTGCTATATTGCCTAGGATGGTCTTGAACTCCTGCCCTCAAGTGATCCTTTCACCTTGGCTTCAAAAAGTGCTGAGATTACTGATATGAGCCCACCACACCCAACCTGTCTTCCCAGATTTTTTGGTGGGTGAGGGGTATCTGGTAACTTCGTGAAGTGTTGCTACCCTAGCAATCACTAGTCATTTTGTTTTGTTTTGCTTTTAACTGACATGTAATAATTGTACATATTTAGGGGGGTATAATGTATACAATATATACTTATATATACATTGTATAATACAGATATACATTGTTTAATACATATATACACTGTATTTAGCGCATCCATCACCCCAAACATTTATCATTTCTTTGTGGTAAAAACATTCAGAATTCCCTCTTCTAAGTATTTTGAAATATACCCTATAATTCTGTTTACCATAGTCAGTGGTCTTTTGGGGAAGCTAGGGACCATAAGACAGATGAGAACTGTATCAGACACTCCTAACTTTTTTTTCCTTTCCATCCCTATGACTACCTGGAGAAGGCTATTACTAACTTCTTATTAACTTGATTTCCTTCCCTTCCTATCTCACCTTTCTCATTTTCTTTATAGGTACAATAAGCCATTTGTGAAATTTGCTTTGTACAATAGTAGGCTTAAGCCGGAGCCTCCATCCCTTTCATCTGTAAATTCCCTGGGCCCATGGGACAGAGGTTATTTAATAAATTCTTGTTGAATTGAGTTGGGGTAGATATGAGTGAGAACCTCTACTTTGCAATCATATCCTTCCTTTTCCCTGCACAATCTTAATACACTCATCAAGTCATTCCTTTGTGCACTTCATGTGGCTCAAGAAAGGATAAGAGACCAAGTAAATTATCTTAAAGAGGAGTCTATGTCTGTGTGTTTTAAGTAAATACATATATTTGTGTATATATATATATATATATATATTTTTTTTTTTTTTTTTTTTTTTTTTTTTGCCCTGCCATTCTTTGTGCTGTAGTTAAAAATTTGGGAAATTATTTATTTAGTTATTAGCTATGGAGTAAGGCATACTCAGTAACAATAACATAGAGGTACACCTTTCAAAACACACGTGTACCTTTTTACTCCCACAAATATCATTTTATGTGTATGAAATCATCAGGATCAAAGTGAATATTAGGTGAACATGGACTTTGGAGCCGAGTTGGGGCAGGCAGAGGCATAGCAGGTACTCTGCACCCCGGGGGAACTGACACCCCTGCTAAATATTCACCTGCACCGCATCAATACAGCCTGACACTCCCTCACATTGAGTACCTGGGACCTCTCCGGCCTCCTTTGGGTTGCTGACCACCCCCTTATAAAGGAATTCGGGGGCTGTGATCTCGTGGAAGGTGGTCGTCAGTGCTTTCCACAGAAGCTCCCATCCAGAAGGAGAGTTAAAGGACAGAAATTTAGCAAGTAACCTGGTGGATTACAGCTGCACCAAGAGAGAAGGTTGAATAACACACATCAACCCCGCTGAGGCAAGCTGCAACCCCAAGGAGACAAACAAAAGGTACAAAATCTATCACCAAGCAGACAGAAGTCCCCGCCCCCATGAGAATGGTTCCAAGTGCCCCACAAACAAATGAGCAGAGTTCAAAGGTCCTCTCACTACACTCCACCGGCTAGGGTGCCATGGCGTTCTCCTGCCAGGCATAGAACTGTATAAAACTGTATATATTCCCTACCTTCAATTCTGAGCTCCCAGCACTCCCCTCCACTCTCACTCTGAAGTCTGGAGGCCTGTCCCCCAGGAGTCCAGATTCTTGGGTGATTTCTCAAGGGGTGTGGACAGGGCCTAGACTGCAGCTGGTCAGTGCAGATTCTGTGGCATGGGAATGAGGAGAAGACGGTCAGCTGAGAGGGAACCACACCGGAGCAGTGGTGTCCCGATGCACAGAACAGCAGCCGTTTTGGGCAACAATAGGGCTCACTCCTGGATATTCCAAAGCCAAACCCCCTGTCTCCCTGGGCAACCAGAGGAGGCCGGGCATCTTCTCAGGTGGCAACCACCACAGAACAGATCTGGGATGTAAACGTAGGTCCCTTGAGACTTCAACCCAGAGTAACTGTTTCACTAGGGTCAGACAGAGACCTGCTGAAAACAAGACAGAACCACTTAGCCCCACCACACAAAAAAGATCTCCAGTTTCTCAGGCCATAGCACTGTACCAGTCCTCAACAAAGCTCCAGGGGAAAAATTAAACAGTGTAAAATAATCATGGGGCGGAATCAGCGGAAAGACTCTGGTAACATGAATAACCAGAATAGATCAACCGCCGACCCCCCCAGGAAAGATATGGCAGATGTAACTGAAGATCTCATTCATAAACAGCTGGCTGAGATGTCAGAAATCAAATTCAGAATTTGGATTGCAAACAAGATTAATAGAATGGAGGAAATTTTGGAATTAGAAATTCAAGGAGAAATTCAAAAGTCTCAAGAATTTAACAGATTTAAAGACAAAACCACCAAAGATTTTGACGCACTGAGGCAAGAATTTGCAGCCCTCAAGTATCTGAAAAATATGGTAGAATCCCTCAGTAACAGAGTGGAGCAAGCAGAAGAAAGGATTTCTGACATTGAAGACAAAGCTTTTAAATGCTCCCAACTCTGAAAGAGGAAGACAAATGGACAGCAAAAATGGATCATTCTCTCTGAGAGCTCTAGGATAATTCAAAGAAGGCTACTATCCACCTCATTGGAATCCCTGAAAGTGATGAAGTGGCCTCTCAAGGCACAGAGGCCCTTCTCCATGAAATTAGGAAAGAGAATTTTCCAGATATGCTAAGAGATTCTGAAATTCAGATAGCAGACAGTTTCAGAACCCCAGCACAACTCAATCCCAATAAGATATTCCCCCGGACATATCATAATTAACTCACTAAAGTTAGTATGAAGGAGAAAATTCTGAAAGCAGCCATTCGTAAGAAATCTATTACCTACAAAGGGAAGAATATTAGAATGACTGCAGATCTCTCTGCTGAAACCTTTCAAGCCAGAAGAGGGTGGTCATCGACTTTTAATCTCCTAAAGCAAAATAACTTTCAACCCCGGATCCTGTATCCAGCTAAACTGAATTTCATTTATGATGGAGAAATTAAATACTTCAATGACATTCATATGTTGAAGAAATTTGCCATAATCAAACCAGCTCTTCAGGATATTCTAAG
The DNA here is from genome assembly GCA_963574355.1 of Loris lydekkerianus. Taxonomy (NCBI): domain Eukaryota; kingdom Metazoa; phylum Chordata; class Mammalia; order Primates; family Lorisidae; genus Loris; species Loris lydekkerianus. The sequence continues at coordinate 34,472 of CAUYPK010082864.1, forward strand.
ACCTATCCTCCATAATGACCAGCCCAATCCTCTACCACAAAAGTAAACTCACTCAGAAACTTTTGATCAAACTCCAACTTCCACAGTGGTGAAAGGATTAAAAATGTTCACTGGACTTTCGAAAAACTGAGTACCCAAAATTGTACCAGACTTATCAATATTTTCCATTAATGTGAACGGCTTAAACTGTCCTCTAAAGAGGCACAGGTTAGCTGACTGGATACAAAAACTCAAGCAAGATATTTGCTGCATACAAGAGTCACATCTTACCTTAAAAGA
>CAUYPK010082866.1:0-19036 GCA_963574355.1 Loris lydekkerianus
TATTATGCCATGAGCTCATGGGGAATAAATAGGTTCTTGCACCTAAAAACATGGGTCCACTAGTACTCCTGTGTGCTATGTTATATGCTTATTATGCCATGAATTCATAGGGAATGGGTTCCAGGAGCTCAGGCTCCTTTCCGTTAGTTCTCACTAAGTGGGCTTCTCTGGGTGGCGCAGGCTGGTGCTTCAGGTGAACCCAGGTACCTTTCTCTTTGGCTTCCTTTTTCTGATCATTTTCCTTCATACATTTCAGGAAGCTATTTCAGCTCTTAGAGTGCTTAATATGCTCAATACCAACATTAATCCTCTTGGCAAGAATCTTGCCCTTGTTTGTTTACAACAATGCCAACAGCATGCTGGGTAACATTGTAGACTCTTCCAGTTTTGCCATGGTGACATTTGTGTGGCATGCCTTTTTGAACAGTACCCGTTCCCTTGATGTCTACAATATCACCTTTCTTGTAGAGTCGCATATATGTGGCCAAAGGAACAGCTCCATGTTTTCTAAAAGGCCCAGAGAACATGTATCTGGTGCCTCTCCTCTTTCCCTTTGTGTTTATCATTTTGGTGAATTACTGGAAGATGGTGTCTCTGGCTGAAAGGCTATTTTTCTGTTTTCTAATGTTTATTTAGTGAAAATATAAAAACGTGTGAATTCTGAAAGTCTTTTAAATTTGCCTTAGCTAGTTGAAAGTTTGTTTTGATGAGTTCAAGAATCTATATCAGGGTTCGCTTGAGCCCAGGAGTTGGAGGTTGCTGTGAGCTGTGATGGCACAGTACTCTATCCAGGGTGACAGCTTGAGGCTCTGTCTCAAAAAAAAAAAAACAATCTACATCAGGGCTCAACATGCTTTTTTTGAAAAAGGCCAGATAGTATTTTGGGCTATGTGGGCTATACAGTCTCTTTCTGGAAATTTTTTCAGCCATTTAAAAATGTAAAAATTATTCTTATCTTGTAGATCATATAAAAATAGGCTGGATTTAACATTTATTTTATACCTGACACTTGGAGTAATTCTTATGATGCCTTAATGGATTATTAATTTTTTTTTTTTTTTTTTGTTGTTGTTGTTTTGCATTTTTTCGGCCGGGGCTGGGTTTGAACCCATCACCTCCGGCATATGGGGCTGGCGCCCTACCCCTTTGAGCCACAGGTGCTGCCATCTTTTTTTGTTTTTTTTTTTTTTATATTCTCACTCTATTGCCCTAGACTAGAGTGCTATGGTGTCAGCCTAGCTCACAGCATCTTTAAACTCTTGCACTCAAGTGATCCTCTTGCCTCACTCTCCTTTTTTTTTTTTGAGACAGAGCCTCAAGATATCACCCTGGGTAGAGTGCTGTGGTATCACAGCTCACAGCAACCTCCAACTCTTGGGCTCAAGCAATTCTCCTGCCTCTGCCTCCCAAGTAGCTCGGACTACAGGCACTCTCCACAATGCCCAGCTATTTTTTGGTTGCAGCCATCATTGTTGATTGGCGGGCCGGAGCTGGATTCTAACGTGTAAGCTCAAGGCGTATGTGGCTGGCGCCTTAGCTGCTTTAGCCATAGGCGCCAAGCCATTGCCTCACCCTCCTAAGCAGTTGTGACTACAGGCATGTGCCATCATGCCTAGCTAATTTTTTTTCTGTTTTTAGTAGAAAGGGGTATTGCTCCTCCTCAGGCTGGTTTAGAACTCCTTAGCTCAAGTGATCCACCTGCCTCAGCCACCCAGAGTGCTAGGACTATAGGTGTGAGCCATCCTGCCTGGCCTGCCTTACTTTTTTTTTTTTTTTTTTTTTTTATTAAATCATAAAGAGGTAGATCATGTATACATTTTAAATTATTGAGGAATCTTCTCTCTCTCTTTTTTTTTTGGCTGCTTTTATTTATTTATTTATTTTTTTATTTTTGAAACAAGTCGTACTTTGTCACCCCTGCTAGAGTGCTTAGCATCACAGCTCAGAGCAACTTCAAACTCTTGGACTTAAGTGATTCTCTTGTTTCAGCCTCCCGAGTAGCCGAGACTAAAGGTGCTGACCAACACTCTTTATTTTTAGAGATGGGGTCTTAACTCAAGAGCTTAGGTAATCTGCCTGCCTTGGCTTCCCAGAGTGTTGGGATTACAGGTGTGAGCCATTGCGCCTGGCCTCTTTGGCTACTTTTAAAAGCTTATTGTTTCTGTTGTCTCCTGTGGTGTATCTAAGTATGTATTTTGTTTTCATTTAACATGGTCAGGATTTGTTGCATATTCGGAATGTCTCTAATCCTCAGTGTTTTCTTCTAGAATATTTTTCGCCATTATTTTTTCTTATATCCTAGTATCTCATATATAACAGGAGATTGACATAAGAAAAATTCATTTGAAGGTTTTTACAAAATTATGGTATAAGATAGTATATCTCCCTCTTCGAATTAAGTGCTACATAATTTCTCATGATCTCAGAGCTTCTTTTTATCAAATGGTGATCACTTTTTTGGTTTGGCTGCTGAGAAATACAGTGCTAAATATAACACTAATATGAGGTGTCTAAGAACTTATTGTATTTATTTGTACACATTTTCCTGTGCATTGTAACTATTTGTGTATTATAAATGCACATTATGAGTATATATCACTTCCGATGCCAGCTGCAAAAAGAAAAGTATATATTATAAATATACATTTTACATTATTAATAGTTGCAAAATTATTAATAGTTGCATTATTAATAGACAGCAAAAGTATGACTTGTCTTTTGTTTTGGAACCATATTTAAGATAATTCTTTGTACCAATATTTTAATGGATTAACTACACAACCGTGAGCCATGATTATTATTGTTATTTGAATGCTTCAAGTTAGCAAGGTATATTATAGTGCTTTAATATAGACAACTTCTTTCGTTTCAGAGAACTCAATTTCTTGCATCTGCTGAACCTCAAAAACCTCGACCAAAGAAAGGTCTGTCTGCAATTACATTGTATGTGTATATATGCTCAGGTTTCTCTGTCTTGATTCTTTATGCTTTAGACAAGAGCTTTTTAGTTGAGGTTCTAGGGTTCAAGTTCCTGTTTGGACATCAAAAAAAAGTGAGTATTGGGAAATGCAGTATTAGTCTAAATGTTCTGTCACATCTAGCTTTTATTTTATGGAGTTGTTAGATATTAGGTTGGTTTGCCCAGTAAGAGTATTTAGATGATGTTTGATTATCATGTAAGATTGTAGTAATTTTTTACTTGTGGAAAAACTGTGAAGTTTCCATAGTACAAATCAGACATCAATTACCCTTATGTGTATGTTAAATAATTGTGAGATTTTATAAAAATTGAGTCTATGCACCCTAACTGGGTAAAGAACTAAACTGTAAGGAGAGCTGCATTTTATAATCTGATAGAGATTTGATATATATTTTATTTAGAGGAACAGGATTCCTTCATTTGCAAACCTATAGTCTTAGGAATGTTTGCATCAGGCTGAATTTGTTCATTCATATGTCTGTCTATTCTTAATGAATTAGTTATTTTTAGTGGAGGAAACCAAGGGTGATTGGAAGAGGCGTGACTTGCTCAGGGTCTTATGTGTAGTTCTTATTTGCATACATGAGTCATGGTTGTCGGGTTACATCCTTTTGCAGAATCTGTTTTACTATTCTCTGCTAAGAATCTTAGAGTTGATTTTGTTTGTAAATTGTTTAGTTTACTTGGAGTATTTCTGTCATTCTTTGAAATTATAATGAAAGTTGTTGGAAAATATGATTGCCTTTTATTTTGCAAAGAGTTTTTCAGTAAAGAGCTGTACAATTTTAATTTAGATTATTTATAAAATCCAAGGTAATCCTGCCAATACCTAATATGATTTCTAATATTCTTTATACCATTTCTGGACATGAGAATCATCTTACTGTGATATCTGTTCTCTCCCTCCCTCCCCTCCTCCCTTCTTTCCTTCCTTCCTTTCAAGGACTCATTCAATGTCACAATCAGGCTATTTATTACATTTAACAATCAATAGCATGGGTGCAAAAAAGAAAAATCTATATTAAAATGCTTTACACTTTCCATAGAACAGAAACTGAAATAACCTGTTATACACTTAGTCACAAATACAGTCCTTGGGTGTTTTGCCCATGCATATGAATATTGTCTAAAACATGTATTCTTTGTAGTAGCTTATGCCCTGCTACCACTGTGGTTGGCTGAGTTCACAAATCTATTGTAACCTGTAGCTTCCTCTCACTTCTCTGGCTCTCCTCTCCAGGTAAGCTTTGTTTCCTGGGAGTAATTAAAACCTGCCGTTGCTGTAGCTACTGCTGCCACTGAAACCACCGTAGCCACTTTGGTTTCATAGTTAGCTAAGTATTTATTGGCCTCCACCACCATAGAGGCCAGAGCTTCTCCCTTCAGAACTTCTTGCCACTGCCTCTATCAGTCATGATTTTAGTCACTTCAGTTTTCCCATACAGTCCAAAATAGTCTCTTAGGTGATGTTTTTCAATATCTTCTTTAATGCCATCAACAAAGATCTTTTTCACAGTTAAGTGGGTACCTGGTTTTTCTCTTTGTTGCCACAACTCTTCCATCCACCTGTGTGGCCTTGCATTCATTGCTGCTTCCACTTCCTCCACAGTGATACATGTGACAAGCCCAAAGCCCTCAGAGCACGTGGTGTTTGATACACTCATTACCATACAGTCTGTGAGTGTTCCCCATTGCTCGGAATGGCTCCTGAGACTCTCACTTGTTTCAGAGCTCAACCCTCTGATAGAGAGTTCTGCAGCTCTTTGGACTTTTTAGGAGATTTGGGCTCTTTAGGAGATTCTGACTAAGGTATGATGGTGGTGGGAAGGGGGACTAATGATGCTTCCTTGCAGAGACCATAGGCAGAAAGGAGTAAGCTAACAAAAATATCTTGGTTACTTTATTAAATCACCAGGGGGGTGTGGCTAGTCAGGTGAGGCTAGCATGTATAGTGATTAGCTCTTCAATATTCATTCTACCCTGACTCTTATCGTCAAACTGAGTGATTTCATTGATCCAGGTTCAGGAGAGGATTGTATATCAATCTAGAATTGAGCCTGCCCAAGTCAGGATAATGACATACAAAGTTTTTAGCTTCAGGGAAAAGGGGCACATTTGATGTGTTATGCTATAAACTTATTTGGTACATTATGATCAATTTTTTCTCCCTTCTGGATCTGGGGGGCAATTAATTTCTGATTTCTGTTATTAAATTTTAATCTTTTTCTGTTTTTAAACCCCATGTTTCAGGACTAGCAATGATATAGGTAATGGAAGAAAAAGATAAATAGGGCTTGTATTCATCCCTCAGGGAATTGACAGTCTTTAGGGCATATAGTTAAAGTACAGTGTTTTCTCCCCAGGTAGTTTCTCTGAGACCTCTAATACATGGTCAGAATGATAGTAATAAAAGTGTCCTGCACTGACATTTTTTAAAGATTTGTTATGTCTTTTGATGTTACAGATATTGTAGTGAGGTAGAAAGTGCTATAATTCCAATTTGGCATGAAGAAATTAAAATTTATTGAATAGCCACTTACAGATTTTTTGTATTTTCCAGCAAAAATTATAGGGGGAAAACAGAGTCCCAGAGAGGTTAAATAACTTGCCCTAAGTTCCATAGTAAGTGGTACTGAATTGAGATTGGAATTTTACTATATGGACTTTTAATGTACTACATACATACCTGCTAGTGCCGGAAGAGATCCTTTAAAAAGAAGGCTTCATTTGCAATATATTTACAAAAAGCCTGGGCCATTTTAGGAAATTTTTCGACTAAAAGTATGAACTTTATGGCCAGGCGCAGTGGCTCACACCTGTAATCCTAGCACTCTAGAAGGCCAGAGTGGGTGGATTGCTTGACCTCATGAGTTCAAGACCAGCCTGAGCACAGTTGAGACCCCTCTCTCTACTAAAACTAAAAAATGTGAGGCAAGAGGATTGCTTGAGCCCGAGTTGGAGGTTGCTGTTAGCTATGACACCATGGCACTCTACCCACGGCAACAGCTTGAGACTCTGTCTTAAAAAGTAAAAAAATAAAAAATAATAAAAATCTGAACTTTAGTAGTTTTCTGCATAGCATCCACATAGCCAGGTTACTATCCCTAGCATTAATCAAAGTTTAATGTAAAGCTTTGCTTAGGGCAATTCCTAAGAGCATTTAGCATCTTGGGCAAACAATTCTTGAGGTGTTATGTTCATGCAGTTAGGCTGCTAAATATATTTAAAATACAAGTCAGAGCTGGGTGTGGTGGCTCATACCTATAATCCTAGCACTCTGGTAGGCTGAGGCCAGAAGGATTGCTTGAACTCAGGAATTTGAGAGGAACAAGATCCCTTCTGTACTAAAAATAGAAAAACTAGCTAGGCATTTTGGTGGGTGCATGTAGACCCAGCTGCTCCGGAAGCTGAGGCAGGAGGATTGCTTGAACCCAGGAGTTTGAGGTTGTTCTGACCTAGGCTAAAGCCAGGGCACTCTCACCTGGGCAACAGAGTGACACTTTGTCTCAAAATGAATAAATAAAAAGTCAAGTGTATCTCTAAAGGAAGAAGAGAGGGAAAGGGATATCACAAAGGAATAGAATGGGGCAGGGGAATATTGTTGCTAGGTTGCCAGCCTTCTGCCTCCACTGCCTTGTTACTGGTAGGGGGGTAGGGTGGGAGCTGGGATATGAATGAGGTCTTTTTTACAACCAGCTGAAAGGCATTACCTTGTATTTCATCATCTGGCTTCCTGACCTCTGTCCTAACATAGGCTCTGAAAGTGTCACATCAGAAATGATCACCATGCTTTGTTGTAAAATAGAAGAGGCTCTCTTTTGCATTTACATGTCTTATCTTTTTTGAAGGATCTTTGAAGTAGTAATTCTCATAGTACCTGTGAAAACATGTAAGAAACAGTATCATGTTTCTTACGTGTAGGGGAAGTTGGAATTGACAATGATTTGGCATACAAGAAATTCAGCCTATACATTTACAGGTAAAATTCTAATTATAAATTCAGGGCTCATAGTCTCTAGGGATATTTCTGAGGTATCCAGAATTCCCTCATCTCTGAGAATAACTAAATAATGATAGTGAAAATAACAGCAACAACAGTAGCTCACAATTCTTTAGGGCTTACTATGTAATGGGCATTGTATGAACCTCTTCGTGTATATTAAAGCATTCAATCCTTATAACTCTGAAGATAAATATTTGATTCCCTGACCCTTCCATTTAAAAGTGTAAATGTTTGCTTTGAAATCTTTGTCCTTCTTTGCTGCTTTATTATTCTCCATAGAAAAATATCACTTATAACATTTTATTATCTTTCCCTTCTAATAGTACCCCAAATCCCATCTCCCATTATAAACTCCTAAAAATGAGGGAGTCAATTTTGTTCACTTCTGTATCCCAGTGCCTAGAACAGCGCCTAGCACATGAAGGCACACAGAATATTGGTTGAATAAATGGTCTCTGTTTTACAAATGAGGAAATTATAAATTTCCCAGGACCACTCATTTGGTAATAGAACATTTATAATAATTATATAAATATAAACATAATTTATAACAATTATGGGGCACTGAAATGTTCTCTTCAATTTTTTTTTTTTTTTTTTTAGAGACGAGTCTCGCTTTATCATCCTCGGTAGAGTGCTGTGGCATCATAGCTCACAGCAACCTCAAAATCTAGGGCTTAAGTGATTTCCTTGCCTCAGCCTCCCAAGTCGCTGGGACCGCAGTGCCCGCCACAGTGCCCAGCTATTTTTAGAGATGAAGTCTTGCTCTGTCTCAGGCTGGTTTCAAACCTGTGAGCTCAGGCACTCCACCTGCCTCAGCCTCCCGGAGTGCTAGGATTACAGGCATGAGCCACTGCTTCTAGCTCTAAAAGTTTTGATAAAGCTAAAGTTCTTTTAACTATATTTCTAGGAGTGTGAAATGACTTTCAGCACTTTTATTTGTGCCTTCCCTTCTTATCCCTAGAACTCCATGTCATGAGCCTTTGGGCCCTTGAGCTATCTTACAAATTTAACACTAGTCTTCATCTTAGCTTGTATAAAACAATATTTGGATTTTGTGAGAGTTTTACAACAGGCAAGACTAGAAAAGTCACATTTTGTAAATTTTTTCTTTTAGGCTGTAGAAACAATGATACTTAGTCATATGATAAGCTCAAAAGAGTTCAGTGCCTCCTTCTCATTCACTCTTTCTCCTTAGTGGGTAGGTGACAGAGAGGTAGGCCATACAATTGAGAGTTGGTCCAAGATTACTCGGTAGCCCGTTCCAGAACTATTCATTATAGTGCACTTTTTTATCCACTTTACACACACCTGTCTTTACTCTTGGTGATTTGTGTGGCTTTTAGAAGGAAAATTAATTCTGGACATGGTTAGGCAGAATATGGATGGCTAAGATCTGGTGATTGATGAGGTCTGGGGGAAGAGAAGAAAGTAGGAAGGGTGAGTCTACTAAGAGAATATGTATAGAAAGATGAAGAGTTACTGCTTAAAATTTTATCTTTGTTCTTTCTTCTGGCATATAAAATCATATATATATTTTCTTTTCCTTTTCTTTTTCTTAGTAAAGTCTCACTTTATCACCCTGGGTACAGTGCCCTGGTGTTATAGTTCACAGCTACTCTTGGACTTAAGTGATCCTCTTGCCTCAGTTTTTTCATTTTTAGTAGAGACAGGATCTTGCTCTTGCTCAGGCTGGTCTCAAACTCCTGAGCTCAAGGAATCCACTCGCCTCAGCCTCCCAGAGTGCTAGGATTACAGACATGAGCCACCACACCCAGCCAATATATTTTCTGTCATAATTTTCTTATGCATATTCCATGGATTTTCCCTATTGGGAAGCAGTAGACAGCATTACTTCTTAATATTTGTGTTCAGGCAGTGTTATCTTGGTTATAGTAAGGTTTTTCCCCTTTCTGGACACATAAATGGACATACAAATCTTAGGTTTTCTAAAGGTTATTTTTCCTAAGGTTTTGGAACATCAAGACATGGATTGCAGATCACTTTCCTCTTTCTCTGCTCTTTTTTTCCTTTTACATTTTTAAAAATCAGGGATTGTCTCACATATATATTAAAGTTCACAAAAATAATACAAATACACTAGCCATATTTAAATAAAACATTTAACCATGTTTACCTTAAAGCTTTTTATTTTTATTTTTTGAGAAATATGCATTAAAGAAAAATTGAAATCTCCTTTTTAACTTTTCCTAATCTCCTTTTCTCTTCCTTCCTCTAGATGAACTATTTTTTTTTTTTTTTTTTTTTGAGACAGAGTCTCTCTTTGTTGCCCCCAATAGAGTGCTGTGGCACAGCTCACAGCAACCTCAGGCTCTTGGGCATAAGCGATTCTCTTGCCTCAGCCTCCTGAGTAGCTGGGATACATGCACTCGCCATAACGCCCAGCTATTTTTAGAGACAGAGTCTCACTCTGGCTCAGGCTGGTCTCAACTCCTGAGCTCAGGTGATCTGTCCAACTTGGCCTCCCAGAGTGCTGGGATTACAGGCGAGAGCCACCTCGCCTGGCCCTGAGTTGAACTATTTTGAGTTTGATGTGGATCCTTCTACTCTCTTACCATAGAAAAGTAATTCTAGGTGAATTTTTAACCTGTCTTCTAAACTTTTGATTTTAATGGGCAAGCAACTCATTTTATGGTTTCTCACTCATGAGCCATTTTTAGCGGCTCAAATCTTTTTCATTGTTGACTTCTCATTCCCCTTCCTGGGTAACAGTATAATATTTCCATTTGAGCTATTTCTAAAGATTACATTAAACTACTTAAAATATTTTTGGTAGTCTGATCTATCAGATGTGATATTAACTATGTTATATATATACATATATATATATATATATATATATGTTATATATATTTTTGTTAGTAACATTCTTGAAATCTTTAGAAAGTCTTTCTATTCACCTTTATAATCAGGGAGAGAGAGTTAGAAGAGAAGAGACAAAGGATGATTTTATGTTTTTCAGGCCAAGTTATCATTTGAGAGATTGATATTATAAGCCACAAAAACACAAGAGAAATATATATTCAATTTTTAATACTAGGACAAGTATCTCTTAGTTTAATAGTCTATACATTTCTTATGCACTGTAATCTTATCAGCAACATTAAGAATTTAATGTGAGGCCACGTGCAGTGGCTCACGCCTATAATCCTAGCACTCTGGGAGGTCGAGGCGGGTGGATGGCTTGAGCTCAGGAGCGTGAGACCAGCCTGAGCAAGAGCAAGACCCTGTCTCTACAAAAAATAGAAAAACTGAGGCAAGAGGATCACTTGAGCCTGAATTGGGGGTTGCTGTTGGCCATGATGCCACAACACTCTACCCAGGGCGACAGCTTGAGAATCTGTCTAAAAAAAAAAAAAAAAAAAAAGAATTTAATGTGATACTGCTGTATGCATATGGTTAGTTTGGAGTTGAAGACAATGCTAGAGGAGAAAATCTAATGATTGTGTTGTTTGTTTTATCAAAATATGTTGTCTAGCTCCAGATTTTCCTATTTTGGAGAAGCAGAACTGGTTGATACATCTCCACTATATCCGGAAGGATTATGAAGCATGCAAGGTGAGAGGTTCTAATGATAGAGAAACTGGGAGGCCGGATGGTGGTAGGCCACACAGAGTGTGGCAGTTTATATCCTAATAATAATACATGAATTCCTGTTTCCCCACACTTGGAGTATTGGTTAGCTTTTACTATGATGTGGTGTTTACTATCACAGTAATACCAATACCAAACAATCTCAAAAATTTCAGTGGCCCCTGACAGATAGACGTTAGTTGCTCATGGGCTTTCGTAATGGCTCTGTGTTGCTGGGCTTGACTGTAGTCTGTGAGTCAGGTTCAGGTGTGTCCCATGTGTCTTCTCGTGTCAAGACCAAGCTGAAAGGGCAGCTACTTTCTGGGACTGTTGGTCTTCTGGAAACAGACGTTCATCTTGGTGTATTATCTAACTTTTTGATCTTTGGATAGGTGGAAAATGGTATTCATTTAGTTTTATTTTATACTTCTCTTATGGTAAGGTTACTCATCATTTGTATATGTAAAAACCATCCATATTTCCTTGTCTCTATATCTTTGATAACAAACCATGTTTGTTACTAACTTGCTGATAGTAGTGTAATCACAGCTCACTATAACCTTGAACTCCTGGCCTCAAAACCTCCTCCTGCCTCAGCCTCCTGAGTAGCTGAGGCTACTTAGCTAATTAGCCTAATTATTTTTATTTTTTGTAGAACTGGGGTCTCCCTCTGTTACCAAGGCTGGTCTTGAACTCTTGGACTCAAGCGATCCTCCCACCTTAGTTTCTCAGCCTGTGCTGGGATTATAAGGATGAGTTACCATGCCTAGCCATATCTACCTTTTCTTTCTTTCTTTTTTTTTGGAGACAGAGTCTTACTATTTCACCGTTGGTAAAGTGCTATGGCATCACAGCTCACAGCAACCTCAAATTCTTGGACTTAAGCGAAGCGATTCTCTTGCCTCAGCCTCCCAAATAGCTGGGACTAGAGGTGCCTGCCACAACACCCAGCTATTTTTTTGTTGGAATTGTTGTCGTTGTTTAGCAGGCCCGGGGCGGGTTTGAACCTGCCAGCCCCAGTGTATGTGGCTAGCGCCACTGAGCTACGGGTGCTGAACCTTTTATCTACCTTTTTTTTTTTTGAGACAGAGTCTAAAGCTGTCGCCCTAGCTTATACCAACCTCAAACTCTTAGGCTTAAGCAATTCTCTTGCCTCAGCCTGCCACGTAGTTGGGACTACAGGCACCTGGTACAACACCTGACTATTTTTCTTGTTGTTGCAGTTGTCATTGTTGCCTTAGCTGGCCCAGGCCAGGTTTGAACCTGCCAGCCTCGGTGTATATGTCTGGCGCTCTACCCCTGAGCTATGGGCGCCGCCCTATCTACCTTTTCTTAAAGACTTGAAGAAACTTAACCACTGCTCAGAAGTATTTTTCTTCCTCTTTCAGGTTGTTATCAAAGAACAGCTCCAGGAGACTCACGGGTTGTGTGAATATGCTATTTATGTCCAAGGTAAGATTTATATTCTCTTCTTGTTAGAGAAATACTGTTTGCCTGGATTCTTGAAAAAGATCAAATAACTTAAGAAATATTCAAGTATGGTCATATACCTATTAACGATAGGGATATGTTCTGAGAAATGTTCCAATAGGCAGTTTTGCCATTGTGTGAACCTTATAGAACATACCTAAATAAGCCTAGATGGTATAGCCTACAACACACCTAATCTATATGGAATAGCCTGTTGCTCCTAGGATACAAACCCGAATAGCATTATTGTACTGAATACTGTAGGCAGTTTTAACATTGTCATGAGTGTGTCTAAACTTAGAAAAGGTGCAGTAAAAATAAAATATAAAAGATAAAAAATGGTACACCTGTATACATGGAAGGAGCTTGCAGGATTAGAAATTGCTCTGGAAGAGTTAGTAGTGAGTGCATGTAAATGCCTGTTTACATTCCTTATACTATTATATATTTTGTAAACACTGTACACTCACTAAATATATAAAAAAATTTTTTCTTCAGTGATAAATTAACCTTAGCTTACTATAACTTTTTACTTGGTAAACTTTAAAAAAATTTTTCTTTTTGACTCTTGTAATAGCTACTTAAATCAAAACAACACTGTACAACTGTATAAAAATATTTTCTTCATCTCCTTTATTCTATAAACTTTTTCTATTAAACTTTTTATTTTATTTTATTTTTTTTTACTTTTAAACTTGTTCATTAAAAACAAAGATACAGGCTCTATGCCTGTGGCTCAAGTGGCTAAGCTGGTGTGTTCAAATCCAGCCTGGGCCCGCCAAACAACAATGATGGCTGCAATCAAAAAATAGCCGGGCGTTGTGGTGGGCGCCTGTAGTCTCAAATACATTGGAGGCAGGAGAATCACTTGAGCCCAGGAGGTAGAGGTTGCTGTGAGCTGTGATGCCATGGCACTCTACCCAGGGTGACAGCTAGAGGCTCTGTCTCAAAAAAAAAAAGAAAAGAAAAGAAACCCAAAGATACAGGCCGGGCACAGTGGTTTACACCTGTAATTCCAGTACTCTGGGAGGCTGAGGTGGGTGGATTGCCCAAGCTCACAAGTTCAAGACCAGCCTGAGCAAGACCTCTTCTCTAAAAATAGCCAGGCATTGTGGCAGGATCTATAGTCCTAGCTACTTGGGAGGCTGAGGCAGGAGAATCACTTAAGCCTAAGAGTTTGAGGTTATTGTGAGCTATGACACCATGGCACTCTACCCAGGGCAACAAAATGAGACTCTGTCCCGAACAACAACAAAAAACAAAGATGCACACACACACATATTAGCCTAGGCCTACACAGGGTCAAGATCATCAGTATCAATGTCTTCTACCTCCTTTTCTAGTTGTACTAGAAGGTCTTCATTAGGTCTTCATTGGCAATAACATACATGGAGCTGTCATCTGTAATGATAACCATGCCTTCTTCTGGAATACCTCCAGAAGGATATACCTGAGGCTGTCGTACAGTTAACTTGCTCTTTTTAATAAGTAGAAGGAGTACATTTTACAGTAAGGATAAAAAATGTGGTAATATATAAGCCAGTAACATATTCATTATCAAGTATCATGTAATATGTGTAATTGTATGTACTGTACTTTTATATGAATGGTATAGCACAGTAGGTTTCTTTACACCAGCATGACCAGAAACAGGTGAGTAATGCATCACACTAGTATGTTAGCTACGATGTCATTAGACAATAGGAATTACTCATCTCCATTATAATCTTATGGGGTCACTGTTGGGTACCTGGCCATCATTGACCAAAACATTGCTATATGGAACACAACTATAAATGTTTCACAAAGGTCTTATTCAGCATTATGTTTTTTGTTTTGTTTTTTTTTTGTTTTTTTGAAACCTGAACGTAATTCTAAGGCTGGATTTGACTACAGAAATGATTAATACCCTTAAAAAATTTTGTTACCATCATTCACCCTTCTTTTAGTTTTTGGCTAATTTTTTCAGAATGGATGCTTAGGATTCCTGTCTCATGCAGTGATTTCCGAGCCAGAAGATTGTTTTTGGAATGGTTCCTTGTAATTATACTACAAGAGATTTAAAAAAAAAAAGCCTTTTTTGTAAGAGTGGAAGAAGCCTAGAGGTTTACAAGATAAAGCAGAGAATAGATTAAAACATCAGAAATCAAATATAGGAACCACTGACTTGAGTTTTACTCTTTTATAGCCATAAGTAGCATCTAGGAGGCCAAGGTTTGCCTGAACTCAGGAGTTTGAAACCAGCCTGAGCAAGAGTGAGACCCTGTTTCTACTAAAAATAGAAAAATTAGCCGGGCATTGTGGGTGCCTGTATTCTAGCTACTCAGGAGGCTGAGGCAAGAGGATTGCTTGAGCCTAGGAGTTTGAGGTGCTGTGAGCTATTGACGCCAGAGCACTCTACCCAGGATGACAGAGTGAGATTGTCTCAAAAAAAAAAAAAAGGAGGAAAACCTAAACGGTTTTGGCTTGCCATCAGCTTTGCTTATTGTTTCAGCTCATCCTAAGTCATATCTGATTGTACTAAAGATATAAGTATCCAAAGGATTTCGTTCATGTAGTTTCCCACTTTCTTCTACAATTTTCTGATGCCAGGCTTTCTTTCCAGAATATGGTTTTATTTTCTGTATTTTCTATTTCTTGGCAGCATTGATATTTCGCCTGGAAGGAAATATTCAAGAATCCCTAGAACTCTTTCAGACATGTGCAGTTCTCAGTCCTCAATGTGCTGATAACCTCAAGCAGGTGGCCAGATCCTTGTGAGTACTATCCACTTGGAGGCTATAGGATGCTCACAGAGAATGATCTAAAATGCATTTTTAGGCCCCACCTGCTGCTGGCAGCCTACTATATAAGGCAAAAATGGTTTAATAGGTATAAAGGCATTTGTTTTGAAGAGTGTAGATTAATTTTTAAATTTGAGAAAATGAGATAACTAGGATTAAGAAACTAAGCATTTAAAACATTGTACATTCTAGTTTGATGAGAGAACACCGATAATGTTTACCATGTGAATAATGGCATCTTGTGCCCTAAGTCCTCCAATCATATTAGCAACCCATGGAATTTTCTCATCTACTCTTCCAGTATTTCACATAATATTTGACACACAATAGGCAATAAGTACAGATAGTTCCCTGCTTATGATGGTTTGACTTACATGAGTTTTCAGCTTTATAGTGGTGCAAAATTGATATCTATTCAGTAGAAACTGTACTTTTATACCCATACAACCATACCGTGTTTCATTTTCAGTTCAATATTCTGTTACCTGAGATAGTAAATACTATTATAAAAAGGTTTTGTGTTAGATAATTTTATTCATCTTAAGCTAATGTGTTTTGAGTATATTACTTAGCTAGGCTAAGCTATGATGTTCAGTAGGTTAGACGTATTAAATATACTTTTGACTTAACATTTTCTTTATAAATTTAAAAAAAAATTAGAATATTATGGGGTACAAATGTTTTGATTATATGAATTGCTTTTGTACAGTTTGAGTGAAAATTATGTGTGCCCCAATATTCTGAACTTACTACAAGTTTATCAGGACATAACTGTCATAAATTAATGAGCATCTGTATTTGTTGAGTGAATGTCCTGAGGGTTCTTGGATGGAAGCAACCTCTGAAGTATTAATAAGCTATCAGAGTACCATCTTTCCACTACTCTGTTGGATGAAGTTTCCATCTCCAGTTTCTTAGCTACTTTGTTATTCATACCTACATTGTTTTTATAAGAGTCTGGTTTTCCTGTTTCTCTCCAAACTCATGATCTAATAATATTAAGGAAAGAGTCTTAGGCTTGGAAGGAAAGGACATGTACCTAGTAGATGATGCTAAACAATGGCAGTTATTGCTTAATATGGGATATCACTTGTCTTGTTTCTCTTTTGGTTTACATTTATAGTACATTGTAGGGAAAAAATTACAGAAAACATTCACTGGGCCAGGTGTGATGGCTCATGCCTGTAATCTTAGCACTCTGGGAAGCTGAGGTAGGTGGATCACTTGAGCTCAGGAGTTCAAAACCAGCCTGAGCAAGAGCGAGACCCTGTCTCTAAAAAAATAGCTGAGCCTTGTGGCAGGTGCCTGTAGTCCCAGCTACTTGAGAGGCTGAGGCAAGAGGATGGCTTGAGCCTAAGAGTTTGAGGTTGCTCCACAGTACTCTACAGGGGGCAAGAAAGTGAGACTGCCTCAGAAAAAAACTTCCACTAAGATTGGTGTAGAGGCTCGGCACTCGTAGCACAGGGGTTACGGCACTAGCCACGTACACCAAAGGTGGTGGGTTCAAGCCTGGCCTGGGCCAGCTAAGCACCAATGACCCCAGTAGCTGGGTGTTGTGTCTGGGCATAGTCCCAGCTACTTGGGAGGCTGAGGCAAGAAAATCGCTTAAGCCCAGGGTTTGACACCATGGCACTCTACCCAGGGCGATATAATGAGACTCTGTCTCAAAAATAAAATAAAATAAAAAAATAAATAAATAAATAAAATAAAATAATAAAATAAAACAAAATAACATAACATAACAAAATAAAACAAAACAAAACAAAACAAAACCAAGCCTGGAACAGCTGCCAGTGCAGTCCCAACAAAAAAAGGCTCCGCTGTTGTGTACAGCAGCCTCACTGGCCAAACCAATACAATCAGCTCATAGGCAAAAGGCTTCCAGAATTGTCTGCTGGATGAGATGTGAGTAAAATGTGGGACTAGTGGGGTTAATCTAAGAATTTTGAGGTAATGATTCTGGAAAATGTGTCTTCCACAGATTTCTTTTGGGAAAACATAAAGCTGCTACTGAAGTATATAATGAAGCTGCTAAACTTAACCAGAAAGACTGGGTAAGTAGGGAGCTTTCAGTTCTTTCTTACTAGTAAACATGCTGATAGCCCCATTTATCATATGGCTATCATATGTTATTATTTCTGAATTCTTATATGCCAAAATAAAATAGAATAAAATATCTTTATTTTATTCTAATACTTCATTGATAATTGAGGATCAAAAAATCATGTTACCTCTTAACTTTGCAGACATTGCTGCATGGGTTTGTAGCAAGTCAGTGTTTCTGATAAGCAATCTTTTATCAGTCTGATTTTGTTGATGACCCTACTTTTACTCTCAAGAAATTTTGGGTGTTTTTTCTTTCTTTATTATTATTTTTATTATTATTATTATTTTTTTTTGCAGTTTTTGGCTGGGCCTGGGTTTGAACCCACCACCTCCGGCATACGGAGCTGGTGCCCTACACCTTTGAGCCACAGGCGCCTGGGTATTTTTTCTTTATCATTGAAGTTGCAACATGTCAGCAATAGGTGTCTAGTTGAGTAATTCTTTATTTTTTCCTCTCCATTGTCTGTTTGTATCAATGAAAGGTGGTGTGTAACTGCAACAGAAAATTTGACTAAACAATGGCTTTGCAAATTAGGAGTTTACATTTTATTCTCATGACGTAAGAAATCCAGGGAAGTAGTTGCTGGTATTGATTTGGTGGTCCTAGGTTGTCAAGGCTGAGAGTTTTTCCTCATGCTTACAAGATCACTGCTGTAGCTCTGACATCACATCTGCGTTGTAGGGAAGGAGAAAGAGAAAGGAATACTGAGAAAAGGACAGAGGAAAAGCAGAACTTTGCTGGAAGTCCCTAAGACTTCCACTTATGTCATATCAGCTACCCCTTCTATAAGGATGGTTGGAAAATGTAGTTTTTAGTCTGGTCACATTGTCTTTCTAAACAAAACTAGGGTTCTGTTAGGGGAAAAAAAACCAGAGTGTGTATTAGGTAGGTAACCAGTAGTATCTGTCATACTGTCTTCCACTCTCTGTTCAATATATTCTCGTGTTTTCTCCATGTCTCTTAACTTGCCTGTTTCATTTTCTACTTCCATCTTCTTGTAATGGCCTCTTCAATATCTCTGATTCTTGAATTCTGTTCTGTTTCCTAGAAGTATCCTTTTCTTTCTCTCTTCGTTTTGGTTCTTCTTTTAATGCTGTTGGTTTTTTCTCAAGTATTTGATAGTTATTGGACAGACATTCATATCTATGAGTGAGGGCTAGATTTATTAGTACAGAGAATTAGCATGGGTTTTCTTTGCAGTTCTTAGGGCACTATTATTTTTGAAGTGTGTTCAATTTTTCAGTCAGTTTCTTCTAGAGGTCTGAAGATTGAATTGTTTTGAGTCTTTATGCCATAGAGTATTTTATAGTTAACAGTCAGAGTGAAGCTACAGATAAAGAAAAATTCATATACTTTTCCAATCAGTTATTTTTTCAACAAATAAACATCTGCTGTATGCCAGACACTGGGCCAGGAGTAGGCTGTGCCTTGGACAGGCAAAGGTGGACTGGTGGATATAATCAAATAAGAAATACAAGAAGGAAGATGAGCAAGTGTGGGGAGAAGGTGATGATAACAAATTAGAGTTGAATCCTGTCTTTCAGAGGATTTTAGACGTAAGTTTTAGGTTCTGGTATGTAAATATAGATGTTTCCAGTGCATAGTTAGATACAGAAATTGAACAGAAGTGTTCTGGGTTAGAGATGTACATTTTGGATTCAACAACATAAAGATGGTAATTGAAACTGTGACATTGGATGAGATCACTCTGCAGTGAGCTGAGGATGGAACGCTGAAAAAAGCAGTTACAAAGGGCTGAGCAGAAGGAAAGAACCCATAGAGGGACATAGGAGAGCTCAGGGTCATGGGGAGATGTCTGTTAATCTATCCGGTTGGTCAGAAGAACTCATTTGGTATCACTGACTCACTTGGGATAACCATTGCTTTGGCATTATCAAAAGTAGTCATTCCTGAGACAGCCAGCACTCCACCCTGCCTAACTCATTAAGTTCTTGTAGAAAACCTTGTAACCCTACTTTCTTGGACTCATCAAGGTATTCCATAGTTCGACTTCAATAGGAAGCCTCCTGTCATTATCTTTTTTTTTTTTTTTTTTTTTTTTGAGACAGAGTCTTACTTTGTTACCCTTGGTAGAGTGC